>RAPC01000090.1:0-149465 GCA_009806235.1 Neurospora sp. CHS-2018c | reverse complement strand
TATTTTAGGTCTAAAAGGTAAGATTAGTTATTCTGCAGCCGACGGCCAAAAAACGCAAAACCCGCTCAGACCTGCTACCGCAGAAACGGGTGGTGTGGAGTAGGGTGGGGTGGTTTCGGAGGTCTAGTGGGTCTGAGAACTGAGACTATCCTAACGGAATTTGCGGACAGATGCCACAGAGCCAGTTAAGAAGTTCGCTGAGGACCCCGAACCATTCCCTGGCCCACCAACGAAACAGCTGGAATTCGGGGCCGACCGGAATGACTTTCCATAGCATGAAGTTGAGGTGATCACCCTGGAAACCTTTGCGTGCCTCTACAACGAAGAGAAAGGAAGATACTTGGTATATCGCCTCCTTCGTAGAGGAATGAGACAAGGACCAGGAAAGGTCGAAGTGGGCAAAGGGGTCCTGTTCGGCCCCATGTTTTGCGGAGAGGGGGGATCACTTTCCAGCGTTCCTGACTGTGTACCTAGAGGTAGCTCTTCGCTAGTAAATGGTGCAGAAGTACCCTAAGATACTGAACGCCAAAAATGGGGTTCAGTGCGGAGTAACGGCTGATAAGATAAAGGCGGCTCATACGACAGGGATCTTAACTCAAGCTTCGACTTCGACCGCATGGAAATTTTTTGCTGTTGCAGGTACCAGGCCCATAGCCAGACGCTTTCTCTTCCCATCTCTCGTCTTTTCCCACCTTTTTCCGCCCATCATCCCCATCACACTCGACGCCGACGACAGTTTGACCGATTTCCCTGGTTTGATTGTCCGCCTCTTATCGTCCCAACCCACGATCAATCCATCAAACTAAGTCGTTAACGGATCCGAGTGTGTGCCGCCACCTTATCAGTCCCGTCGCGTCGCTGTAGCCGTCGCCAACATGAGGACCAGCGTATTGCGCCAGGCCGGCCTCTGCCGTGCCGCCCTCGCTGCCCGCCATCTCCAGATCTCCTCCAAGCCCTCGGCCGCCCTCTTGAGCCAGGTCACCCGCGCCGTCGCTGTCCAGTCCCTTCCTTCGGCCTCTCTTCCCCGCTTCTACTCGGCCGAGGCCACTGCCCAAAGCGACACTGCTGCCTCCAATGGCCTCGTTACCCGCTTCGCCGACCTCGCCTCTCTGGGTGTTCATGAGAACGTTGTCCGCGCCATCACTCATGGCATGGGCTACGAGAACATGACCGAAGTCCAGTCTATGACCATCAGCCCCGGTCTCAAGGGCAAGGACGTGTACGCCTAGATCCTTCACCTCCATTTCCGCGCTTCCAACAGTTGCTAACGTGAAGCTTTCAGTGTTGCTCAAGCCAAGACCGGAACTGGCAAGACGATTGGTTTCCTCGTCCCTGTGATCCAGAAGATCATCACCCAAGATCCCGATCTCGCCCACAGGTTTGGTGGCAAGAGAGCTCGTTCTGATGACATTCGCGCCATCATCATCTCGCCAACCCGCGAGCTTGCGGAGCAGATCGGAGAGGAGGCCCGTAAGTTGGTCAAGGGAACCGGTGTTATCGTCCAGACTGCCGTTGGTGGTACCCAGAAGAACGCTATGCTGTACAAGACCCGCCAGCAGGGCTGCCATATCCTTGTTGGCACCCCCGGTCGCCTGAACGATTTGCTTTCCGACAGCCACAGCGGCATCGACGCCCCCAGACTCTCGACCCTTGTTCTCGACGAGGCCGATAGAATGCTCGAAGTTGGTTTCGACGAGGAGCTTCGCCAGATCATCAAGTACCTTCCCGATCGCAAGGTTCTTCCCCGCCAGACTCTGCTCTTCTCTGCCACCATTCCCAAGGATGTTGTTGGTCTCGCCAGAAGCTACATCGACAAGAACAACTTCGAGTTCGTGCAGACCGTCAAGGCCGATGAGGTCCTGACCCACGACCGTATCCCTCAGTACATCGTTCCCTGCAAGGGTTTCGAGAACATCTACCCGGCCATGCTGGAGCTCATGGAGAAGGCCCTCAACGAGTCCAAGACTAACCCCGAGGCTCTTCCTTTCAAGGCCATCGTCTTCTTGCCTACTACCGCTGAGGTTATCATGGCCAATGCGATCTTCAAGCGTCTTCAGTGGAAGTTCAGGCACATTCCCAAGACTTGGGACATTCACTCCAAGCTCACCCAGAACGCCAGAACTCGTGCCGCCGACGAGTTCAAGAACGCTCGTACCGGTATCCTCTTCTCCTCCGACGTTACCGCCAGAGGCATGGATTTCCCCAACGTTTCCCACGTCATCCAGACCCACACTCCCCCCAACAGGGAGCAGTACATTCACCGTCTCGGACGTACCGGCAGAGCCAACAAGTCTGGCCAGGGCTGGCTTATTGTTCCCGACATCGAGCTCCAGGTGGCGAGAAGCAGACTTCCCGGTCTCCCCATCAAGCGTAACGACGAGCTCGAGTGCGCTTCCGTCAATGCCGCTGATTCCGGTGCTGACAAGCACGCCAACTTCCAGCACATCCTTGACGCGGCGTCCAGACTCCCTGAGGAGCTCTTCAGGGACTGCTACTCGTCCTACCTCGGTGGCGCTCTTCAGAGCGTCGATCGCCAGGCTTTGGTCTATGCTCTCAACGACCTCGCCAAGTTCGGTTGGGGCTTGCCGGAGCCTCCTGCTGTCCGCCAGAGCATCATGAAGCACATGGGCCGTGTCCAGGGCCTGAGAGTCGAGACCAGAGAGCATTCAATGCGCCCCATGGGTAGCGGACCTGGCCACCGCCGTGATCTCAACTCGCGCGGCCCCCGTCGCCAGTCCGATGATCCCTTCGATAACGTCCTCCACAGGGCTCAAGACGTCGATCGCCGTCCCACCCGCCGCCAGCAGGCCAGCTTCTAAACTAGGAGCTGGGTCAAACTTGCATTTGGCGACGAATGGGTTGTTGGGTTTTCCCGATGAAAGAAGATGCTTGCGGGGTTCTGTCTTATGAGCGAGACAGACACCTTTTCGAACCGTGGTATCGAGTCCCCCATGTATTTCCTTTCCGTACTGTTCGACATTGATACCATCTGTACTATAGCATAATTATCACGGGAAAGCAAGGCCGGAGTTTCTTTTTGTTTCCACACATTGGGGTGGTTTGTTGTCTATATGGAAATGTTATTATAGACAGCGCGGACAACACACAAAAGAGGGGTAGTACAGTCTTTGTCAGTTCCGTGGTCACGAGAGAGGGGGTTACTTTCTTGTATCGGAGAGCCTTCTTGTCTTTTTTCGGAGAGAGGTTTTCTCAATGACAAGTTTAAAATGGGACTGGGACTGGGATACACACTCGGGACTGGAGCTGGGGGGCTGGGGGCGTACTTTGTTTTTGCTTTGTATATGGAAAAGAAAGGGGCCATCTCGACTTTAGAAGATATTTCTGTTCACTGTTTTTGAAAATTTCATCTTGACATATTTACTGATCTCTTCGGGTTTCGAAGTAGACCACACATAAGCATTATCTTGTTGCACGATACCCATGCTGCGATTAGTCTTGATGTTGTGTCGTACGCGTTGGCCAGTCTTCAATAGACGCGCCGTTTGCTGCCTGTCCAGTTTTATCCTGACTGTAGCTTGGAAGTACCAATTATTTCGTTTGATACAATGATTGTTACCAATCTCAGGTTGCCACCTTTTGTAGGCTTGTGTACCCTGACCCTTTCTTGAACGATCACAAAGGGTCGTATGAGAAGTATCCATTTGACGAGTGTGATAACATAGTCTGGGGATCATTGATAGTCAATTTGCTTTCAATACACCATTCAACTCACGCGCTCCGCTCTCTGTCCGTTTATACCCACGTCGACCTATACAAGGACTTCTTGCTGAAAAAAAAAAAAAAAAAAAACGTTTAAATACAAATTCATCGTGAATGAATCCATCTGATATCACACTCACGTCGATTGATGTGACAAAAGATGCATTTGCTTCCATATGACCTAAAATGTCATTGTGGTAATTGAAGCTCCGCATCCCCTATCAGCTCCTCAAGCCTTCTTGGTATTTGTCTCTGGATGTCCGCCATCATCTCATACATATAACCTTCTCCCTAGTTGAAAGGACGCAAATTCGATGTGGCTGTCTGCGTAGATGTCCCTATATCAACAAGTCTCGTACAATAAATAATTCTGCCAATTTCCTCCCCTTGCCTTGCTCGTGGTATATATTGTCAACCTAACCATCCTCATCAACCTCATCAATCTCATCAACCTCATTCTTAATTCCCACCCCCTCCTCCACTCCCTCCACCGCCACCACCCTGCTGCCCACCAAAGAAGAACCCCTCAAACAGATCCAACTGCTGTCCATCACTAAAGTCATGATGATTTCCTTCCCACCCGATGCCAAAGCCTAAGTCCATCTGCCCCACCACCTCAGCCGGGTTCAGGTTCATGTTCAGATTCGAAAGATCTCCTCCATTACTGTCGTCCATACCACCAGCGCCGCCGCCGTCAACACCTTGGAGGAACTCCAAGCCTTGTAGGTCACTGAAGCTTAGTGCGCCGGGACTATTGGCGTATGCTTGTTGTTGTTGCTGCTGCTGCTGTTGTTGCTGTTGCTGTAGATAGTTATTCGGCGTTCCCCCTCGTTGTTGCTGTTGCTGTTGCGGGGTGGACCCTGTAATGGGCGATCCGCCCATCGGAGCAGGTGGTGTCAAGGGGTTATTAAGTCCTTGTCCTTGCCGTTGCTGGTGTTGTTGGATGGCGCTGGGCGAGGGCATCAAGGATGGATCGATGGAGGTTTCGCCTGCTGGGCTTTGAGCCATCGGTCCGCCGCCGGACGCGGCTTCCGCGATGGAGCTTGCGTTGCTACGTGGTGGCGGCGGGAGGTTTCGCATGAGAGAGAAGCCGCCTTCCTGCTCGCTCTTGATGGCCGCGGCGGCGGCGGCGGCACCGGACATGCGGAACTCTGCGGCTTGTTGGAAGGCAGAAAGTTGGGATGCTGATGAGACGGAGTAGGCGTCGGAGGCGAGATCGCTGTACTGTGACGAAGGGTTTCGGAGCATTGGTGGGCGGTGGCGGTGTTGTTGTTGGTGATGGCGATGCTGCTGCTGCTGCTGCTGTTGCTGCATTCTATAGTGTTGCAAGCTAGAAGCTGCAGAATCGCTCTGTGAGCTCCAGTCGAGACGCTGATCAATGCTTCCTCCGGGACGTCGCGTGTGAGCATTGTTTCCATATCCGCCGGACAGATCCTGGCCTTGACCGAAGCCTCCAGTCGAGTTGGCCATTTTGATGGTTGCCTTGGCGGTACGGTCAAAAGCATCCCGACAAGCTTCTGCCGGCGGACATTTATCCATCAAGTCTGTGAAAACGGATTTGGCAGCCAGAATCGTGAAGTCGACTTCGTCCACGGTCTATGAAGAGGGTTTCTGATGTCAGCGTCCAAAAGCACCAAACAAGAATCGTCAAACAAGAGCTGTGTTTCTTACAAGTCTGCTCCTCACGATAGGCGAATGCCAAATCGCATAAAGATAAGATATCCCGGCCATAAAAAGATGGTGGGTGGCCAAATAGGTGTAGTTGACCAAGCCCACACGGTGCAATTGGCGGTAAAGGCGCAAGATACGTTGACCTGCCTCTGCGACTTTGAGGTAGACGCGGTCCTCGTCCTCCCGAAGCTCCATATTGAACATTGTGGGACTGTTGACCTCCTTCGAAGTGTGATATTCACCTTCAAACAACGCTGGGACACTCAGACTCTGGCGATAGAGCATGATGACAGCCTGCCAGTAGTTGAGGTCAAAGAATTCAGGCGAGAATTGTACGCCAGTCTGCTGCCTTGTTGGTGCGGAATTTTTCCACTCCCATAGTCTCCTGTCGATATCAATGCGCCATGCTCGGAAGGTCTCGAACTGTGACAGAAACGGCGATGGAAGAGAAGTATGCATATAGGGGTTCTTCTGGTTCAGCCCAGAGGCCCGTGCAAGCTGGGATTGCTGGAACTGCAAGACTTGAAGAATTTCTGACTGGAGCAGCCTAAGACGGAAATAGTGATGTGCGATGAGTTTGTAAGTCGGTCCTATTACGTCGGGAGGTGGTTCAAGCAAGCCGCTTGGCGTAATGAACCGATCATCTAGGAGGGAGGGGAACTCGGTGGTAATGACTTGATCTGATATGCCAAATGGCCTGCCGACGCAAACACTGACCAGGCGATCGAGTGAATAGGTGCACCACCACAGACGCCGTCGTAGATCACGCATGTACTCCCGTCGTCCCCTTTCCCGCGAGAATGCTTCGCTCTGGTCTCCCATCCCTAGACCGGATTCAATGTCCTTACCGTCTTCGTAGTGTAGGCCGAGATCGACCGCCAACCTGACGGCGACACCAACAATGTACCACAGCCCGGGAGGAACCGGCCTCAACAAGGCAAAGTTGGCGAGAAGCAAGACGGCCTGTAACTCTTCCAATCCACCAGCACTGTTGCCAAGACAAGCCTCAAGATGAACAATGGCACTAGCATGATATTCTTCTGGCTGGCACTGTCTTGTGTTGTCATCAGTTTTACCTGGCGCTTCTGCCGATCCACTGGCCTTGGTCGATTCTCCCACAATGATGCCGCCGCCTATCGCGAAGACCATGTTCAACATGTAGAGTTCTCGTGGCCCCCGTACGCGGTTTTGTTCGGCGTAAGCTTGCTCGAACATCTCCATGAACTCGCCCTTGTGGAGCACAGGAATTTGGGGGTTCGCATGCTGAAAGTAGAGCGACACCAGCTTTTCGCCCAAAGCCCTGCTGGGGAATGTTGCCGGGTGAATCGTCGGTTTCGTATGCAAGCCAAAGAAGGAGTCTCTCATAGACGTTCCGGCGGCGGCGGGGCCATTGTTGGGAGCAGGCTTGTAGGGTCGGATGCCAGCTTTGTCCGAGGTGGACTTCTGGTCCGATACCGACGACTGTACCGCGGCGAAAACAACGCGTGCAAACGATATTCCCGAGGTAGATCCCAAATAGCGAGGGTTTGCCGTTGCGGATACGCCAACAAGGTCGGACTTGGACACCAGTTTCTGTAGTCTGACCACATCATCTCCCTCATTCTGCGGCCTTTGATTGTTGGTGCTATCTGGTGACTCTAGTTGTGAGGGCTGCCCACTCGTGTCCACATAGGTCGAGTGAGCATGGCGCGGCTTATCTCCCTTCTTGGAACAATAGTCCAAATTTTCGGCCGGCGGGTAAGTGACGTTGTTGTCTTTGAGCAGGTTTTCCAGTTGCTCTACTCGTTTCTCGAGGTAAAAGATGTAACTGGAACAGCACGACGTCAGTACTTTCTGCTATTTACAGTCAGGAAGCGAAGCGGTGGTGGAGATGGGTTATGGCGGGAACCTCAGATGGGGTTCCGGACGGGGGGATTTCTGACCTCCTCGGAATCTCCCTCTTGGTGATGGGATCATAGCCAACGCATGCAACATTGGCCTTTTCGCAACTGGCACAACTCGGTAGCTTCTGGTCACAGCGATTCTTGCGAAGCCTACATCGATTACAAGCGCTCACGTTGCGGAAGCTGCTGCTTTGTCCGGCCTTGCCCCCCGTCGACCCGCCTCCCTGGCCTCCATGAGCGGCGCCAGACCCATCATGCAGAAGCTCGGTAGCGGGGGACGGGGCTTCCGCGGAAGGAACCGAAGCCGGAGACTCTCGTTCCGGGGACGATTGGCGCGGGCGCTTGTTTGGATGGTGGTTCGGGGACGGAGGAGTGTGCGCCGGCATCATGCCAGGCTGCTCAGTAGAGCACCTCCAATCCAGTCCCGCCGTCCCTGTGTGACCGGGCTCGCAGTGCGGTCCGGTTTGGCGTACGGGGCGTGGGCGCGTGGATCAGGTTCGCGTCTGCTCCCTCTCCAGTTGCTGCTGGGCTGTTGCGTTGGTTGGTTTGTTGGGGAATGCGTATCCGGATCCGAAGCTTGGCCGACAATGAGTGGCCTGAATGGGGTAGGTAGATCGAACGGTAGCGTAGTGGTAACCAAGACGGAGGACCCAAGAAGCGACCCTCGTGATGTCCCAACCGTCACCTCAATCTTCGGACAAAGGGCTGTTGTTGGTTTGCGCGGTCGAGCCGTGAAAAAAAAAGTTGCAATCCTTCTTGGCGCGGGCAAGGTCGAATACGTCCGGTTTTCGTCGCGGGTCACACTCCATTGACGGATGGTAGTATCATGTTTGGAACTCGGCCGACTTTTTGCTACGATGCGATGCAAGAGGAACCAAAGGCGGGCGGCACGCGAAAAGCGGCAACGGCGCAGTTGTACAGTCGGTGCCGGAAATAAACGCCCGCTCGAAAAATATTGAAAATTTCCCCACCAAAAAAGCCCAAAGTTACCATCGTCACTCTTCAATTTCACAACCTTCTTATACTTCAAATACCGATGCATCTATCCTCGAAGCTCTTCTTTGCATCCCCTTTCAGAAACTGAAGAAGGTGGAAAATTTGAGCGATAGGTGGTGGTGAACGAAAGTACTAAAAAGTTGCGATGTTGACAATTTACTTACAGTGGACTTATAGGGGCTTATAGGGGATGATCTTTCAAACTTCCTTTTTGAATCCGATATTAACACCTTTTTCCAAGGGCACTTGTACTCTAAAAGAAAAATGGAAGAGGTAGTTCGAAAGCGGTAGTAAAATACTCAGTACATTGTAATTTATAGATTACTGGGAATTGGCTAATATTGCTTCGTTGAGACGTGAACCTTACGAGTTTTGCGGTAAAATGACCCGTAGGCGTTTTTAAACGGCACCCACTGTAGATAATGGGCCTGGTACTGAGGGCAGGTGGATAGCGGACGTCGATAGTAAGTGGAGAGGTTGATAGGTCCCTCTCCGGTGCGCGTTGTAGGCTCTGCAACCCCGGGCAGCCAAGTGGAAATCGCGGGGCGGCACGAGAGGTACCTGATATACATAGTAGTACCCCTACTTGCTCTATGCGTCTAGCAACCTAGCCAGGACAGGTACCAAACCATCACAACGGATGAACTCCAGCCGTGTCCGAACACCGAGAACTTCAATTTCATGCTTACATACCACGTACCCCATTACCGGTTCATTGGAGCAGTCAAGACGTGTCAAGAAGCACAGAATGTCGGACAGCAGACGAAGACATTCCCTTGTCTTTCAAGTGGGTTATATAGCCCGTGGTGACCCCATCCTCATATTGCATTGGACACTCCTTACGCAACACAGACCAACCACGGAGAGGACTTCAATTTTCATGATCGAACGTCTTCGTAACATAAAGAATATCTGCCCAAAAAGACGCGCGGTGTGAGATTTCAATTTGGGAAACTCGATATTTGCTCATCCACCCCAGCAGCCCAGCCACTTTGCGCCCAGCCACTTTGCGCCCAGGGAGGTCTAAGAGGATACTCTAGTCTATAATACGCACGTCACTAGGTAGGCTAGCTTCAGTCACGATCACAACCTCCTGATAAGGACCCTAGCGTTTAGCGAATCACCAACACAAACCCCCTCCTGTCTCGTCACCCACGTCCTCTCCGCAAAGAGATTGCCCTAGGTACTACGTACATCACAGATGCGTGCGAGGTCGACGTTGGGATCCAATCAGAACCATTTTGGTCTGCTTCTGTTAGACCTGGCACACCATTGGGCCAACCTGGACGGTCTCCTATAGAACATCTTGGTGCATATCAGATTATCAGTATCTCGAAAATGGAAACGTGTTGACATTTACAAATAAGATGCAATCCAACCAAGACAAGATCAGATAAGCACATCAAGCAAGCACCCTTTGGATATTATAAGGCATGAGTATAGTATACAATCGTTGCTTACAGTTGAGAAATACATTGGAACCCAGGAAGAAAAATCACCCATATGCCGAACATCCCCAGAAAAAGCGACCGACTCCAATTTCCTTTCTTGCCCAAACTGTTGTCCCGATCCTTTACAAAGACACCGGATATACCCGAGGACTACCTGAGTATGCGAAATAAAGCAAACGACCGTTAGTTTGTACAATGCCCAACACCAAGACCCCAAACCAATGTCCAGCTATATACCCATCCAAACGCCGGCCTGAAATAAAACAAAGCTCAACTCAAGCGATAATAAACAAGCAAAAAATTGTGTACGCCAATCTCGCGGCGTACGGGTATCAGTCTCTTTGGGTTGTTGTTGGGGCCAAGTTGATGGTCGCAGGGGTATTTGTAGGCCCAGTCGTCGTCGCCGGCTCGATCGCTGCCGAGTCTTCAGCAGAAGACTCCTCGAATTCCTCCTTCTCATCCAATCTCCCCCTGGGCTCGGTAATTCCAAAGCTGAGAAACGACGCGCCGATCGTCACGAAAGCCGTGAACCACCAAACCATGCCGCAATATCCCACTCGCAGTCCGACCGTGTAAAGGTATCCCGAGACAATCGGTCCCATGGCCCGGCACAGACTGGCTATCGAGGCGGCCACGCCGTTGATCGTTCCGAGCGTCAAGGTCGAAGGTGCCGAGTTGGTCAGGAGGATCGCGTTGCTGGGGTAGGCCATGGTGGCGAGGGTGCACTTCCAGATGATCAGGATGTAGACGCCTGCCATGCGCAGGCTGTTGGGAAGTAGAACGAAGTACGGTGTGGCGAAGTAAAGCAGCGGGTATGACATCGAGATGATCTGGAATAGGCGAAGTGCTCCGAGGCGGCCGGTGATCCGGGGGAAGAAGAACGAGGTCGAGATCATTGAGTAGAGACCTTGGATCGACAGAATGATGCCGACGGTTCGGGTGTCGTATCCAAAACCGTCCGCGAACTTGAAGGGTAGCGACCAGCTGTCCTGGGTACCGGTGGGCTCGGTGCTGAGGAAGACCGGAAGAAGAGAATCCAAAGTCATGGTGTGGCTATAGATTGATATTTTGTTAGTACCGTTCATAGTGTCTGTTGCAATAAGATGTGAACCTACAAAGCGAGAAGGCCGTAGTTGATAATGATGAAGATAATCGGTCGGGTAAAAGTCCTTTCCGGCTTCTCGGCCTGGGCCCCCACAATCTCCCCTGTCGACTCAAGATCGAGCGGCTCCTGCATAATCGGGCCCTCGACCGAAGTAAGCTCTGGCGATCCATCTGCGGTGCGGTATCCAGGTAGCGACTCGTCCGTTTCACCAAGCAAAGGCTGATCCTCCCCATTCTTTCCCCGTCGGAGTCGTCGTCGGAAACAGCTGTCCTTTCCGAAAAGGCGAGATGTCAGATATTTGCCGAACTCAACACCGCGGTCACGTCGATACTTCTTCTCGGCGTGGGTCTCCTCGAGGAACAAAAAGCCGACGGTAAGCCCAAAAAACACACACATAGCGCTGAAAATGTTAGGCAGCAAATATGGGAAGCGGTCCCAGATGCTCCCGGGTTGGAAGACGGTCGGGATCCAGTCTACTGGCTTCGCAAGCGTACCGCCGATCATAGGGCCAACAATCGATCTATAAAGGAGTTAGCCCGTTTTATACTTTGACGTGGACTTATTCTGAATGTGTTAAATCGTACCCTATGCACCACACAATAGGCATCACCGTGTATGCCCGCGGCTGATGTTCCTTCACAGTCACCAACTCTCCAACAGTGGTTTGCAAGACACCCATGTTACTGTCCCCCCAATATGTCAGCTCAGCTCAACTTGATCTTCTCCCGAATAGTTACCGGGGTTTTCTCATAACTGAAAACTCACCCGTTCAAGATCCCACCCAAAGCACGGGCAAGCAAGGCGACTGGAAGACTCGGCGCAAAACCGAACAGGATGACGCTGAGACCCGTGCCGCCCATTCCCGTCAGAAGAACTGGCTTCCGGCCGATCTTGTCGCTCAGTCGTCCCCACAGGAAGCCCGCTAGAAACTCGGCCAGGGTGAAAGAAGACGTCACCCAACCGGCGTACATGGAGATTTTGCTTTCGTCATTGGTGATGTTGAAGTCCTTGACCATGTGGTAGACGTAGGGGAAAATCGACATGAAGGCGATGGGCTCGCATATCCGGCATAGTGCTATTTTTGCAGTCTTAGCTCTGTTGTCCAATGCTCTTGGTGTCCCCTTCCGGTGGTCACACAAAGACTCAAAAACATCAAGACATACCCAGAATAAGCAACTGCCGCTTCGGGTACGGCGGTGGTGACCGCTTGGCTGAAGCTTTCTTCACTCCATGCCTAGCAGCGGCCACTGTACGAGCAGGTCCAACTACCATGTCGTCTGCGTTTGTGCCTGGGACCATAAAGGATGTTGCCGAAGAGAGAAGCTGACTACTGATCTGTTGGAGGAGACTCCAAAGTGGCCGGCCAGTGCCGGCAGTGACCGACAAACGTCAAGACGTGTTGAGATACCAGTCCAGCAGGACCAAGGCTGGACGGACGAGTGCCGAAGCAGGGGTGAACAGGGTGTATATATAGTAGTATACGAGGTGACCAGAGAAAGGGGCGTGAGAGACAGAGAGATGGACCGAGTAAGCTGGGAGGAGGAGTGATCAAGGGACTACGTGCTATATACGTAAGTACGTAGTCATAGACGACTACATGACAAGCAGGGGACCCGACCGAGCCAGCCAGCATCTCAGGCGGCTATCGCCAAAAAGAAGGCGGCCAAAGGCGCAGGACGGGCTGAGAAGAACATGGTCACCAGATCATCTGTTGAGGACGAGGTTGTGTGGACCCCTTGGAGAGAACCGCCGCTGGCAAGCATATTGCGTACATGAATGATGGCTGTTGGGATTGGGAACAGGGCCCCGAGAGGAGGAGCGAGCGAGGAGGACGTATCCGTAACCAGGCGTAGGAAACGTTGAAACAGCGGTGACAAGCAAGAAACTTTGCTGCTGTACATGGCGAGGAGTAAAGGCCCAAGATGATCCTACCTTTTTTTTTTCTAAACCCCGGACTAGCTAAGAGCAGGTCAGGTACCAAGGCAAGGAACAAGGCCAGCGTGCGAGGTGCGGAGATGCAGGGCTATCCATGGCCGGCGCTGGACCCGCGCACAGTGTTTGTTGGCGTGCCATTGATGGACCCAGTACATATCAGCGCCGCAACTGTAAGATTCTGTCTCTCAATACAACGCACGCTACGGCAGAGGTCACCATCTCGCTAGGTACCTGTGCTATGTGCCCGTGGCAGGGATCTGGGGCGGTACCCTCGAAGTAGTGCTACACTGCTGAGGTGACGATGGAGGTGTACTGTAGCTTTGTTACACTGATGACAGGTAGACGCTAGTTGTCTAGTTTTTATGTTTCGACCACTTCCTTCTTCTTGTTCTCATTTTCTTTTCTTTTTGTTTTCTTCTTTTCTTCTTTCGCCACCCTCAGATCGCTTTACCCTTTTCCACCCTCAGCCGCGGAATTTGATCGATGGAATCCGCCATAAAGCCAAAATGGCCGCTTCGCAAGTGTGTTCCACGTCTGGGTCTACCATTGCTTTTGTAACACTACGTTAAGGTGAATGTGGAGCTCCTGACTCCTGAGGCTGCTATTATGGTCGGTCGTGGCCATCCTTGGGCTTGGCTTAACCTCAACACCGCGTATCGCGTATCGCGGTCCTGTACAAAACAAAGAAAAAAGAAATGAAAATCACGTCCTGTGAGTTGTAGGACCTATGCCTGTAGGCCCCAACCACGGACCCTATGGTCCAAAGCCGTCTAATTGTCCCTTTTGTCTCTTTTCGGGCCTTTGCCTTGCGACTCACAAGGCATCGAGCAGCGGTTACCTGCGTCCGCGAGTCGTGACCAATCCAGCTTTCCCGGTTTCAACTCATGTCCAGAAGACTCGGGGCGGCATGATAACCAGACCGGCCGGGCCCTTTTGTCGCCCCTCCAACAACCTATTCACCTCCAGCGCGCGGGCTGGGCTGCATGGTGATGGACACGCTTTATTGCTTGCTGACAGGAGAGTACGGTTGGGTTGGGTTGGGAAACACCTTGCACGACAGCGGGCCGGGAGACCACGAACATCTTACCTCGACTGACCACCACCACCACCTGAGCTGTGGCTGCATCACCTTCGGACAATGGGTCGAACAGGCAAGCCGATCAGGTCGAACGGGTTCGAACCGGTCGGGATACACAAATAGGCATGCCCGCAAGAGCTGCCTTGGCCAGTAACCTTTGAGCATAAACCGGAACAGAGTAGACAAGCAGCAATGGTGATAGAAAGTCCGAGCGAGGTGAGATGCATAGTTAATATTATTTATATGGAACCAGGGATATGTACCTACTTCTACGCATAGACGCATTGTACGCATACACGCACGTACCGTTCGTCTCAATAGGAGGAACACTGTTTCGTGCTTGCAGGCGAACCACAGCCTCGGGACCGTAAGGATGAAGGGGCCTTGACTGAGACCTGCGCTCACAATTTTGAGCAATGTGAAAGATCACCCAGCTACGTTGATAGGCAACCTCCAGGAACTGAGACACAAGGCAATTGCTGCGTGCCTTCGCGCCTCAGTACTGTGTGTGGTGTAAGCTGTAGCTGTCGTACTGGCTACAGGGCACAGATCCGGCATTTGAGTGCATGGCTTTTGTGGGCTAGTCGACCGGACCGGTGACGCGCAAGGAGATGACAGGCAATCATTGGCAACGAGGGGAATGTCTCGATTCAAAAGTGAGGCGCCAATTGACCATTCCCGTCGAGGCATGGTACGTCCGATCACAGCAACATTTTAGCACCACGCTTCCCGCAAAATCTCGTCAAAGCAGCGAAAATCTTCCTAACTGCATGACGATTAAATGACAGGCTGTGAGATTGGCGTGGCGGTCTTGTGTGGAGGAAGCAAGGCCTTGCTCTCCTGGATCACCAGCAGTAGTCAAGCCCGTCCCGGTAGCGTGTTGATAGCTCAATGGTGGACCACAGTCCGCGGCTCGCGTGGGTAATTGCTTGAGTGACGAGGTGGACAAGTTTGCGCCGAGACGACCCTAAACATGAATCGGAATCTTGTTGCGAACCGAGGAAAGGCTCCCGTCGCGACGTTGGTCGGGTGTGGGAGGCGGTGAATGGAAAGAGAGAGAAAAAAAATCAAAACCTGAAAAGAAAACACGCCCCGGACAAGTCGGGAGACGGAAGGTTCACGCGGGACTGCATCCGGCGTGGAGGACCTGGAGGAACATGGAGGCTAGGGATCAGCTATCAGGGAGCCCCATCAGTGACACGCGAGAAGGGAAAGCGTTGCATGCATGGAATAGTACACAGTGACTGGTAGGCTCCTTACCCACTGTGCCGCTTGTACTAAGTAGTGTGAGATGCTTGAAATTCATTACGCCGGCCTCCAACCGAAGGACTGTAATATACGCCCTGTTATTAAAGCACGAGTATAGGACAAGGCGGGCTACGCAGTAATGAAAAAGACCTGACTGGTGTGCAATGCACACAGGTACAGTTAACTTTGACGCAACAGGAACAAAAGATGCGCTTTGCAGCTTGAATTTTGCAGGAGATTTGGCGTCTTGTATCAATTGGGCTCAACACTTCATTGGAGCAATGACACCATCCAAGACCCTGGAAAACCATGACTTACACTGCATAGGGACCTGCCAGCAAGGGGCCGACCTAGTCCTGCCCTGGCTATGCCTTTTTCTTTCATCACGGATCAGTGAGCTCTCCAAGATCGCCCTAGACGGCTAGAGCCATGATCTAGCCAAGATGTGACACGGAGTGAATCGTTGTCCTCATTTCTCTCCCTCCGGCTTGCCTATTCCGTCCATTGCGCGAAGTAGCAACGCAAACATATGCCACTAGGCTAGTACTGTAATGAGGGAATTGTTCGGACTCAAGACCGTTGGCAACGTTGGGTACTCCCGCCGTGCAGTAGTTTGGACGTAAGCAGGTGTATAGTCGCGCTTTGACCTGGATCTCCTGCTGCCCTATTGATCTTGGCCGAGATCCAAGTGGAAGGTAATATTCCCTGCGCACTGGTTAGATGACAACTGTGCAGGTTTCGCTAACGGCTACCCTGCCTAGCCCGTCTCCTGGCACAACGTAGCTATCTTGGCCGATGCCGTAGCAAGCGCCGATAGCCTCGGAGCCAGATCATCTTGCCTTTGCGCGAAGAGCTAACCGTATCTCCATTCTGCGCCATGTGACGTCGGAGGGAGTTCCGTCTATGCATTCATACAATTGTACGCTGCGTCAATGCCTGACGAGACGGAGGGTCTAATGGCTGGGTTAGCGCTGTTCTGCCCCGTAGCTTGTATGTCCGAACGCTTATGTGTTGTAGATCAGATGGGCCGATGCCACGAAGCGAAAACCCAGTCGTCTCCGCGAAACTTGATCTGATTGCTGAAGACCAAAGTACTTTGTTTGTACAGCACGCTACCGCGGCATCCGTCGGGGATCCCGCCGGACGAGCAGATGCGACCCGTTGCACTGGAACCACAGCACCTTTAGCACGCCGTAGCCGGTGTAAAGCTGTACCTGGGCCGTGAGTTAATACTGTGCACTGTGCTGGAATATGCGATGTCTGATCGGGCGGTGGTTGAAGCTTGGCATACTGTCCTGGCGGAGCTCCAGGCTTGGAACTAAGCTGGAAAGCTTCCATACACAGTAGGTAATATGGGGTACATATATGTAAGCGCTTGTCGCGGTCGTCTCCTAGAGACTTCGTTTCCGTACATCACCGCACTCGAACTATCGTCGTTTCAATCCGGAGCGGAACGTAGTGGAGATATCGGCGACTCAGTCGGAACATTAACCACATGTCGTGTATGCGAAACCGTGGGTTGGGACCGCAAAGATTGGCAGGACACGAGGGAGGTTGATCTTTCGGTAATCCGGAACCATTACTGCGTATAACGTGGCGATTATGACCAGGCTCCCTCAAGCGGATGACCTCGTTGTCCTGCCCAGGGAGCCAGGCTCCCATGGTAATGAAAACCAATCTGGGGCTTCGTTAGCCATCGCTCCTCTGTTAAGTGCCAACATGTGAGCAAGGGGAAAGAACGCGAGGTGACCAGTCACAGCGCTCCGTTCACGCCATATTTGTTCAGTGTATAGCCCATCCCGATCTCAACACTGACATTGACAGGCCCACCCAGCAAGGCAGTTCGTGAATGTACCGAGTCCATGGTCAATCTAGTGCGATGCATGAGCTCATAGTGGTGCGTGGCTCTTACCGGTGAGTTGCTGTTCTTTCAGCAGTCCACACCGGCAAGGCAAGGGAGGCACTTTATTGCTTGTTGCAAGCGTGCCATCTCCTTGAAAGGTGCGTTGGGGGTCTCAGTTGCAGCTTACCGGTCTACCTCTGCCACAAGGCTGCCGCACTCACACCAAGTCCGACTCCACCCCTGAGCACTTTGTCAATCCCCCCTTGTACGGTACTCAGCCGTGCCAGCCAGCCAGCAAAGTCGTGTTCTTTTCTGGAGGCTGGGTATGGTAGCAAAGTTTGATCCGCCTGGGCGGGAGCCAGCTGTGAAACAGGTCGTAGAAGTTTGTTGAGCCTTTTGACCTGTAGACGGAACTCGGCTTGCGTCCCCCGGTTACACAAATGACGCACGGCAGGCCCAGAGGTGGTGTGCATCGAGCCGGGCCTCCCTTTGGGCAGTTCCACCTCAACCCATCATCGCGTGGTGGGCTTCTGGAGGACCCGAACTCTTGATGCCAAGCCTCTAGATCGTTGACGGAACCCTTCCGTTACCGACAGAAAGGGTTCCATCTGTCGTTTCAAACGTGGCATGGAAAAGTTGATCTCTGCCATTCCATTGGCCAGTTCGAGGAGCGATGTTCGGAGTAAAAACCGTCCAATCTGATGACCCATTCGCGATTGGACCGACGATCCAGCCGTACATACTGCATAACAGCAGAGAAGTCCTTACCGTAGGAAAAGTATCGGTACTCGCGGCAGACAAACCCGGACGTGTATCAGAAGTCCAAAGTCTATCCGAAGTGCCGGATGACTTTTATTTCACCGTCTGTTCTTCGGATACACTCGCCCAACTTCGTCACGCGCAAAACATGGTTGATTCTACAAGCTTCATTATGAGCAAACACGTAGGTAACATTGGATCTCAAGGGCGATTTAACTTACTGGAGTGCTTGAGTAGCACAACATGATGGCACAGCATGGAAACCTGCTTCTAGAAGAAACGTATATCTTTGAGAGGCCCTGTAAAGGCCCATCGTCCATGGCCTTCTCTCAGGAGGGTGTCCTCGGCATCCTTATTCATCCCGCCCTCGCTTTCTTGCCGAGAAGAGGGGTGAGGGGTATCTGGGTCGACCTCAAACGGAATCCGCATGCTGATCGGAAACCTTACACACAGAGACAAAAATCCTTCCGCACAGAGACTTTCTCCACTTTTACAGGTTGGCAGCCAACTATCGGTCGCTATTTCCCCATCGTTACCCAAAAGAGTCGGTATTAACCAATGTCACCAATATCACCAATATCACCAATGTCAACCAATGTCAACCAATATCCAAATGTCCAACTAAAGTATTAATATCAAATGCTCATTCGCTACCAAATGTCCTTCGAAATTCTTCGCGGATAAAAGCTCTTCGTAAATAATGTGACGGCGCCGGTCCGGCCATGCCGCCATGCCCGCCAAACCCCCGTGAGAGGACTGGTGCTATGAGGTGGTGCTACGAAAATTGGAGGAACGAGTGATATAGAAGGTTTGCGCCAAGACTGGCTAAGGCGGGCTTTAAGCCTATTGAAGGTGTTTGCTCTTATTTGTTATGTAGGTGAAGGGGGATGCGAGTAAAGGGATTGGCTGATAGCGATCCGCTTATAGGTCCTGCTATTGCTTATATACTAGGGTATTTATTCGGGTTTGTACGTATATATCTAGTTTTCTTCCTTTTCTTTTCCTTACTTTAAATCTTCTATTATAAATAGAATTTTAGTTTTGCCTTCGACTTAACTATATTATACCCTTATATTATTTAAGGTTAACCTAATAATTATTTGGGAAGGTTAAATCCTAACGATTAGAAACCGATATAGATAATTAAACCGATTATCGTAGTCTAAGGAACCGAAACTTACGATAATAGATATTATAGTACCCCCGCGTTTAATTTGTAATAGTACTAGCGCTAGAGTTGAAGGCCCGGGCGATAACTACTACGAAGACGACTATATTAATAATAGTCCCTACGATAAGACTTTTAAAGCCGGAGGCGGTAATAGAAATAATACTTTTTTCGAGGAAGGAGATATTATCGACGAAGATAATTCCGAATTATTAAAAGAGAAGGATAAGGTTATTATTAAATTTAGCGTCGATACGAAGAGGAAGGTTAATAAGAAGCTTTAGCGTATTGATTCTATTATTAAGGAGAATGCGAAGGCCTTTATACGCTTTAATGAAGAATATTTTAATGGATTTTACCCCTTTAAAGAGAAGTCTTACGGTAAATCTACTCTCCTTTATAAGAAGATATTACTTTATTTATATAATTAGTTTAAATCCCCTTCGGAGGCCTTAGCCGACGCCTTATTTAAGAGTAAGGACGATAAGGAATTTAAATTATCGTTCGATTTATTTGACTAGTATATTAGTAGAGAGATTAATAAATATAGTATTGCTTTTAATTTAAAGGACTTCGTTAAGGATTTAAGGGATAAGATAGAGGAGTTTATTAAATTCTTTATTTGCGACGTTGTCCCTTACGTCCCCTATTATATTCTATTACCTAATTTAGAGCTCCTGTTTAACGGTTATTTAAACGAAGTTAAATTTACCGAATTATATACTAACCGTTTAGCCAATATATTCTACGAATTTAAATTCTAGGTTATAATAGTTATAGTATTAAAGGAATAGGTATTAGAGCTACGCTAAATTATTTTGTCTTTAAATATTAAATTTTATACTATTTATAATTAGATCTTTAAATTGGAAGAGGCTTTCCCCGATACGCCTATTTCAATTACTAATCTTAAAATAGTCCAATCCCTCAAAAACTATTTAGCCAATAAAGAAGAGGAAATTTAAACCCTAAAAGAAACTATTGCCGACTTAAGCGTTCTTAAAAGTATTTATAAATTTAAGGATAAAGCGGCGACGACTACGACTAAGGAGATTATTTTCCCTAATATTGAAAGGAATTTTAATATAGTTCCCCTTCGCTATTCGACTACCTATTTTATTATAATTCTACCCGTAAATAACGACGATAACGAAATTACGATTATTCCCCTTCGTTGTATTCGCCTTTCTATTAAATAAGCCGACCCGCTTAAGTTCTACAATTAGGATAAAGAGAACAATATACTTTTTGAAGCCTAGTATAATTTAATTTAAAATAAATTCGAGATTAATATTAATTACTACCCTACCGATTATAATAAGTTTCTCTATATTAAAAATCGTTTGGCCGGCTTTACTTTTAAAAACCTAATACTTTACTTTTACAAAACTTATTCCGATTAATTTATAACCTATTCTAATTTAATAATTTATTTATAGTATAAATATAGTAATTTTAATTAAAACGAAAAGGCTTTCGTTAATTTTACGAAATTTAAAATAAAAGATACTAATAATTTCGACTTCTTTAAAAATAAATTCGTTTATATAATTAATAAATACTAATACCCTAAGACCGAGTAGAAGTGCGAATTATTCTAGCGCCTTCCTACAGAATATAAAAAGTAAATAGGCGTTAAGTATTACGACTCTTCTATTTCTTTCGAATTTTATTATATCGACTATTCCAATTTTAATTAAGTACTTAAGACTATTACTAAGGAAGTTAAGGCTACTTCTTCTTCTTCTTTACGCAATAAGGGAAATAATAGTAATAAAGGACTTAGTAGTTCTAATAGTTCTAGCTCCTCGGTACTAAAACCCGCTAGTAGCGGTAGAAGTAATAACCGCTCTACCGCTAACCGTACTAAAGAAACTACCCGTTTATTCAACGAAGGCTATTACTTCCTCTATAAAGAGCGCGGCTATATTAAGCGCGATTATCCTTAGAAGGATTAGTATAACCGAGAGCGCTACGACTACGTTATTACTATTATAGAGCGCTATCTAATTTACAAAAATAGTATTAGCGGTAATAAGCCGGCGGCCCCTACTATTAAAACCGCCCCTACTATTAATAAATAGGGAAATTAAATACCCTAGGTAAATTAAATTCTTTCCTAAAGGAGGTATCGGTTATAGAATAAATAAAGGATAAATAAAAATAAAGAAAGAATAAATTTAATTTAATACCCTATTTAGGAGGGGATCCTATATTTATTTAATATATTATAATTAATAATAGAATATCTTTATCTACATCTAATGCCCTAATCGATATAGGAGTAAACGGCTATCTATTTATCAGTATAATATTTACTAATAAATTAAAAGAATATTTATTAATAGAAATAACGAGTAATTTTCCCGCTCGAGGTATTAGTAATTACTAAGGAAAGATTAACCAAGGTATTAGAAAGGTCGTTAAGGCCGCTTTAAGAGTCCGAAATCGAATAATACCCCTTAATTACTTTATAATTATTAATATAAATTATAATGTTATTATCGGTCGTAAATAGCTCGACCTCTACGATATTTAAGTAAATTATAAGAACCGTCGATTGATCTTTCCCTCCGAATAGAAGCCCGACCCCGAATAGATAAGGAATTCTAATTTCGAAATCTGCCCGGGAAATTCTAGTATTATAAACCTAGATTACTAGAAGGACGTAGCCTATTGCGACGCGCTTATAAATCGAGAAGATAAGCAATGAACCGACGGTAAGAATAATAATTATATAGTATTTAAATTCATTACCGGTTATACGGTTACTCTAGAACCTATCCCGGCGGATTAGCCCTTCCCCAATTATTGTAAAAAAGAATTCGATTAAGAATTTTATAATTAATATTAAAGAGAAGTACGATAATATTAAAGATAAATCGAGAAGCGTATTTACGAATTCGAAGCTCTTCAGCCGTAGCCTAAGAAGACGGTCCTTATTATATTAATAGATCTTAAATATACCCGAGACTAAGATATTAGCGAATTAGGTTATATTCGTCCTTATATTCTATTCTAAAACCCTAATTCGATTTTTAAACGGATTAATCCGTTAAGTAAAATAGAGAGGAACCTAATTAATCTTACCTACTTTATAATATTATTTCTAAAACCCGTTTAATTTGTTCGAATTAAACTAATTGAACCCCGAAATAGTAAATAGGGCTCTAATAATTAAAATATATATAAATTCAAAAGAGATTCAACTAATTAATATAAGGAACGACTAATATAGATATACGTTTTGGAGGGCGACCTATTTATAAAGTCCGCCGCCAAAACCGATTATACGATATATTCGATAAGTATTTTCGAAATCGACCGATTTATTTAATAGAAATACGTAGTAGAGGACCCCGCTTAGAAACCTTTACTCCGTAACGAAAAGGAATTTCGGGAGGAAGTTTTAAAAATGGTGCCGGACTACTATTATAATTATATTAACGTTTTTAGCAAATTCGATTCAAATGTCCTATTAGATTATCGGCTATACGATTATAAGATCGAATTTGAAGAAGGATACCGGTTAGAAGAATTTAATTATAATTTTCTCTATAAAATATTGTTAGACGAATTAGAGGCGGTAAGAAAGTATATTTTAGAAAATCTATTTAAGGGATTTATTGAAGTGAATTCGTCCCCTTAGGCCGCCCTAATTTTATTCGTTAAGAAAATTAATAGTAATCTTCGTTTCTACGTCGATTATTACAAATTTAATGCTATTACTAAAAAAGACCGATATTTATTACCCCTAATCGAAGAAATGCTAATTAAAGTCGTTAAGGCTTAGTAGTTTACTAAAATTAATATTCGATAAGCCTTCTATTGTATCCGTATAAGGCTAGAAGACGAAGAGCTTACTACTTTCCGCACCGGTATAAGAGCTTTTAAATATAAAGTATTACTGTTCGGCCTAATTAACGGCCTCGTTAATTTCTAGGCCTTTATTAATTCGATTTTAGGGCTTTACTTAGGAGACTTCTATACTACGTATATTGATAATATTTTTATTTATTCCGATACCCTTGAGGAATATAAGGATTATATTTATAAGGTCCTAGTTAGGCTAAAAAACGTAGGATTGCAAACTAATTTAAAGAAGTATAAATTCTAGGTTATTAAAACCAAATTCCTAAGCTTTATTGTAAGTCGGAACGGTATTTCCGTCGATTCCGAAAAAGTAGAAGTTATTAAGGAGTAAGTTATACCTCCCAATCTCCGTAGAATATAATCTTTCTTAGGGTTTTATAACTTCTACTAAAAATTTATTAAAAATTATAATCGAATTGCTTACCCCCTTATTAATTTAATTAAGAAAGGCGAAGCCTTTGTATAAACCGATAAGTATTAGGCGGCGTTTAACGGTTTAAAGTAATTATTAGTAGATACCCCCTTATTAAAGTACTTTAATTACAATATAGAAATACAAGTCGAAATAAACGTTAGCGATAGAATCCTCGCGGGAATTCTATTTTAATACTAAGAAAATATAAAGGAATAATACCCTATTACCTATTTCTCAAAGATAATATAGCAAGCCGAATACAACTATTCGATTTATAATAAGGAATTGCTCGTAGTTATTAGAGCCCTTCAAATTTAGCGACCCGAATTAATCGGTTTAAAATAGTCGAAACCCTTTACGATTATTACCGATTATTAAGCCCTAGAATACTTCGGTACGAAGTAATTACTTAATTTACAATAAGTTGGATAGGCGGAATTCCTATTTTAATATTATTTCGAGATTACTTATTGTCTTAGTACTAAAAACGCAGCCGCTAACGTATTATTACGAAAATCGGAAGACTTTAAGATTTAAAAGGATAAGAAAGAGGCGTATTGTATTTTTTAAATATTTAAGCCCCTAATAGACGACGGAATTGAAGTCGTAACCTTCGCCTCTATTACTATATCGAACGGTTTTTTAGAGGAGTTAGTACCGATCCTTATACTAAATATCGACGATTTAGAATTATATTTAATCGAATTAGAAAGGTACGAATTAGTCGACGTAATTATAAAGGCTAATTGCGAAGAGGAGTCCTTAGAGGAGTATTACGTACGTATTTACGGCTCCGACCCTAAATTTATAATAATAGCTAACGGGTTATTAATATATTAAAGTCGCTTCGTTATCTTTAATAAGGATAACTTTTGAACCCGTATTATCGATAAAGTTTATTTTACCCTAATAATAGTTTACCCCGGCCGGAATAAAATACGAGCGATTCTAATCGAATAATATTAGTAGCCCGGTATAGTGGGAGATATCGACTGCTTCGTTAAGAATTATATAATTTATAAGGTTAGTAAAATACTTAGAGATAAAATTCCCGGCAAATTGTACTCTATTCCGCTACCCGCTAAAAAATAAACTTCGATTGTAATCGACTTTAAAAAAATACTTAAAGATAAATATAGTTATAATAATACTTTTATAATAGTAGACCGCTTAATAAAATTGTTATAGGTTATACTTTATATAGAAAGAACAATTACTTAAAACGCCGCCCGGATATATTATAAAGGACTTTATAAGGTCTATAATATATTAGAAGAAGTTATTTCTAATTGTAACCCCCAATTTATATCGGCCTTTACCGACGAAATATTTAAATTAACCGGTACGAAGTAGAAGTTGGCTATTACGGACTATAATTAAATAGTAAAGTAAGTGGAAATTATAAACGCCTACTTCGATTAGCGACTTCGTCCCTTCGTTAATTACTACTAAAACGATTAATTAGAAGTAATTTTAATACTAAACGCCGTATAGAATAGCCTTCCCTAAAATAGTATTAGTTTCTCCCTTTACGAAATTATATTCGATTGTCCGATACGTATACCCTTCGATTAAAAAGCCCGAACTTAGGACTCTTCTATCCCCCGGACTAAATAATTAACTAAGGAGTAAATTTAGAAGTATATTTAACGTATTTATAGGTATATAGAATTTGTTAGAGAAATAATTATAAAAATATAGGAAGAATAGGTTTATTAAACTAATAAAAAACGGAGAAATCTAAATTTCGACGTCGGCAACCGAATTATTATTATTAAATAGTTATAATTAATAACGATTCGTCCTAATAATAAATTCGATTTTCTTAATACCCGTAATTATTATAAGATTATCGAGAAAGTAGGGTATTCTTATTGATTAGAGCTCTTAAATAATTAGAAAGGCTTAGATCTCTTCTATATTAACCGCTTAAGGAAGTATAATAATAACTTATTACCCGGTTAATTGGTTAAATACCCTAATTTAATTATTAATAACGATAAGGATTCCGAATAGGAAATTGAAAAGATTAATACTTTTAAAGTAGTTAACGGCAAGCTCCTTTATAACGCGGATTGGAGAGGTTAAGACCCCAATTTAAAATATTAATCCGCTTCTAATTTCAAATACTCCCCGAAACTCCTTTAAGAATTCTATAAAATTAACCCGGATGCCCCGGGCCCGCCTAAACGGTTAATAAACTAATTAAATAAGGATTAGGAGGAATACGAGGATAACGAATTATTAAAATTATTAGGACTAAAGCGCTCGCAAAGGATTTTATATAAATAAAGTTATTAGAGGATTATTACGTCTATTGTAGAGCTTTTAGTCTAATTTAATAAAATTTGCGGACGAGTCTTTTATATAGGGGGGGGTAATATAACGGCGCCGGTCCGGCTATACCGCTATACCCGCTAAACCCCTATAAAAGGACTAGTACTATAAGGTAGTACTACAAAAGTTAGAAGAACGAATAATATAGAAGGTTTGTGTTAAAATTGGCTAAGGCGGGCTTTAAGCCTATTAAAAGTATTTACTCTTATTTATTATATAGGTAAAGGGGGATACGAGTAAAGGGATTAGCTAATAGCGACCCGCTTATAGGTCCCGCTATCGCTTGCGCACTAGGGTATTTATTCGGGTTCGTACGCATATATCTAGTTCTCTTCCTTTTCTTCTCCTTACCTTAAATCTTCTATTATAAATAGAATCTTAGCTTTGCCTTCGACTCAACTATACCGTGCCCTTGCAAATTAGTCTCTATCACCCTAACCTCCAACGATTGCCTTTAGCGGACCCGCCCCACAAAAAAATTGTAGGTCTCCCCTCTTCGAACGTAATAAAAGGAAGTCTATTACGATTTTGCGCGAAAACGCCGTCGGCTGCCCAAGTATATATATAAATCGGCTTTAAGAAAAAAATATTTTCTACAAATATTTACAAATATCTCAATAACGATAAGTCGTATCTAAAAACGGTTTACGCATTAGATATAATACAAATAGGAATTTCTATATCCTTTTTTTCTTTTTCCTATTATAATTTATATTAACCCTTAGTCGTCTCCTAAGTAAAACGTTCATCGGTTACCGTAATTACCGTTTAAGAAATAGGTATTGCATTTTTACCAATTCTAATCCAATTTGTCTAAAACTTCGTAATAATAATAGCCCAACCGAATTCTACTTTTAATAAAATTTTCACTTTTATCCAATTCTTTGAAACTAATTCCGATTTCACCGCTTTACCTATATTAAATATAATTATATAGTAATATATTACTACGATTATTGAATATACGGATT
Organism: Neurospora sp. CHS-2018c; assembly: GCA_009806235.1. Classification (NCBI taxonomy): domain Eukaryota; kingdom Fungi; phylum Ascomycota; class Sordariomycetes; order Sordariales; family Sordariaceae; genus Neurospora; species Neurospora sp. CHS-2018c. Next base: position 123,012 of record RAPC01000090.1, on the reverse strand, counting down.
TAAACGAATATTAAGGGTTTTAAATTCAGTTTATATATATTATTATTCGAATTTTATTTAACTTAATCGTTCGGTTAGCGTCTAGTCAAGCTTTGCATTAACTTCGCCCGGAATAGGTTAAATATATCCGTTATATTATTTATCGGTATAGTAATATAATTTTTATTATTATAATTAAATTTGGTAAAAGTATTATACTTTAAGTAGTATTGGTTATTTTTCCTACGTAGGTTATATTATAAATTATACCTTTTAATTATTTCGGTTAAAAATAGAAGGATATTATTATAATATATCTTAACGTAAAACCTTTATTAATCGATTAAGACCTTTATAAAGTATATAAACGTCTTTTATCTTTTCTAATAATTAATTGACGTATTTAGATTAATACGTTATAGGAGCGTATATATTCGGGGTATTTTATTTATATTCTCCTCGGATTTAAATAAGTACTTTATTACCGGTTTTTCAAATTCCTTTACACTTTAGAATTCGCTACTCGTATAATATTTATAAGTATAGACGAACTTTATACCGTTTATTAATAAGGGCGTAATTTCCATACTTAATTCTCCAATCTTTTTTAGCTCCGTCGGACCCTACTTCTTTCTATCCTATAATTCGGATATATAACTACGTTAATTAAAGAATTGGAAATATATATACGAGAATACGCTAATTTCTCGGCAAATTCTTTCGAAGTTATCCGTACCTTTATCGACCGACCTAATATTAGTATTATTTTTAATTATATCCTTCCTAACGAGACTTTGAATTTTAAACGTTTCGAATTCCTCTTTATCCCTATTTCGGGTATTATAATCCTAAAAACTATTATTTATATTAATAATAAAGATCGGATTAGTAAAGTAAGGAAGTATTTTATTTACGCCTTAATAAAGCGCCGTCTCTGTAACCTAATTAATACGCTTATAACGGTTTAAATTTACTATTCTTACGTTTGCCCTCTAAATTAGGATCGTCTATACTAATAATTCATTACTCCTAAGTCTTAATATTATATTATTATATTTATTATAGCATTAAGTATAGGAATAGATATACCCGACGTAATATAAATTATATAGTACGGCTAAATTATATTTAAAGACGTTACGGATTTATAGTAATGTTTCGGCCGTACTATCCGTAGTAATAGAGATAGTATTACATATTTCTTCGTACTATATTAGTATTTCGACCGGTTTAAATAAGACTTTGCGAAGCCGCCCCTACTAGCGACGTAACTTAACGACCGTTCGCGGATATATAATTTTAAATCGTCGTTTATATCGGATATAATATATAATATAATATATTCCTAATTATTTATACGGTTTAGAGTTTCCTAATCTCTAGTAGACCCTAATTTTAGTATATTCGGTATTATCTACCCGAAAAAGTAGTCTAAAACGGAAAGGAAGTAGCAGACCGATTTAATTATTAAATACCCTAATATATACACCATCGCTAACGTTAAGTGTTTTCGCCAAATTATCCTTAGTATTCTCTAGGGCAATATCGATTTTGATTATTATATATATATTTAGTACTATAATAAGTATAATTATCTCCTTAGTCGAATAGAAGAGATATCTAAAAAATCGAAAACGAAACCTAATCTACCGCCTACTATTACTAAGGCCGGAATTTTTCTAATCTATTTCTAAGATTTCTTTACAACGCGTATTACTTTTATATTTAGGAAAAACAATATTAACTTCCAATTACCCTATTCGGTCCTCTTACTACTTAAAATCGCTTAGTAGATTATACGCGTAATATTCACAAGAGTAAGTATATTTATTTATATTTTAGAAGATATAGTAAAATATATTCCCCTTTTGCGAAATTAGGGGTATATCGAAGAGTACGGCTATAGCCTCGTCGCAAAATATATTAGATTAACGTCGGTTATTAATACCGGTCCGACTACGAAGCGTAAAAACGTACCGATTAATAATATAGTAAATAGTAGGGATATTACCGCTATATCTACTATAGTTATAGGCCCTTTACTATCGGCCCTATATACTATTACAACTTTTACCCCCATCGTTCTATTATACTCTATTACACGCCCTACTCGTAGAAATCGCCAACCGAAGCGCAGTAAGCGTTAAGTTATAATAGCTTTACTCTTATTAATAATTACTTCGTCCGTATTAATTTTACTCTTATCGGTATTCTCTTTATTAATTATTATTTTACTCTAATAAAAGTAAATAATCTTTCTCTATTTAATTTTATTTTAATAGGAGTAAACGATTTTATTAAAGGTAATCCGTATTACGTACGGCTTACTACAATTCCCCTTTATTAATATTCGTTATAGTTCTACTATATAGGGCTCTACTGTATAAGGCTTTATATTATATAGGGCTCCCCTACCCTCATTTCTAAACTTCTAGACTTCTTAAATCTCCCTCTCTCTTATAATTAATTAATTCCTTTTATTATTATTCAACCTATTCATAGATCTTTTTACTTCTAATTAGAGTAAAATCAATTCCCGTTATTAATATAGCCGGCCTTACCCTCGCTTAATTCTATACTTTATACTCTATATACAATACGTATAGCCCTACTATAATTAAATATATAATACCTTTATATTATTATACTACAATTCTCTTCCTAATTCCTTCGTTACGTTTTAACCTTCTACGCCATCGCCCCTATATTACCTCTTCTTAAGCTGTTATCGACGAAATTATTACCCTCCTTCTAAATATTAGCGCTTATAGCGTAAAATTTACTACTACTATTAATATTTATATTCGTTTCCGTAAAATACCTATTTCATTAATTTTAATTATATAATTTACTAATATTTATTATTTACCCTATAGTAATCAATAAGTTTAATTAGTATTTTATTTACTACTAGACTAGCGCTAGTGGCTACCTTTGCGAATTCTTACCGGTCTTCTATAATATCGAAACAGCCTTTTAAATAACGGTTGCCGATACTTATATTTAGGAAGTAGGATTTGCCGCGGAAATAGTCGCGGCCTAGAATATACGTACCCGAATTATAGAATTGCGTAATACTATTAATATTATATTCTATTATATTTATTAGGACGGTAATATTATTATCCCCCTTAACCCTAAAATATACTAGGATTTTAACTACTATAGTATTATTTAAATAGAGTATTAGTATTTCTATATTCCGGCGGGCGGGCGTTAATAGAATAATTAGATTTTATTTTTATTAGAGTAAAAGGACCCTATAATATTAAGTAGATTTTACTCCGATAAGAATTGTATCGCCTTATTCCTATACGAATAAAAAGACTTTAATATACTATTTTAACTTATAAAGAAGCGTAGTAATATTCTTACTCCTATTAAAGTAAAATAAGCCGGAAAGATTAAAGACGAAGTTAAAGAGGTCTAATTAATCGAAGATAGCGAATTTAATAGGTAGATGTTTATTCGAATTTAATAAGTAGATATTTATTCCGAATACGGGAAAATCGCCTTAATAAGAGACGGGAAGGAGTTTACGCGATATAATTACAACCGAAAGGTTTAGTACTATTTAATTATATTTAATTAAGTTCGAAATATTAGCCGTAGTACCGTTATAGCGTAGTAATATATTCGTATAGGCAGTATTAGGTAGAAAATAAGCACTTTTAATATTTTTTTTTATTATTATTTAATAGTATTACTTAATTCCCTAGTAGTCCGGGTCGTTGGGGTCCGGAATATCGGGGTTCGGAATATCGGGGTTTAGATCGTTAATATTTTATTCGTCGCGTTTATAGATAGCCTTCCTCTCCTTTATTATATTTTCTAATTCGACTTAGCGGTTTATTTAATTAGATATATAATTAATCGAAGTAGTTATAATACCTTTATCCCCCTTCTATTCCGTTTGGGTCTTTATTTCTAATATTATCGTTTATAGATTTATTAATTTATTTTATATTTATTCTATTGCGCAACTTATTATACGAAGATTCTCTACTATATTCCCTTTATATTAAGCTATAATATCCCTTATATTTTAAATAAAGCCTTATATTTCGGTTACCTTTACTGCTATAGAATTATCGTTGAAGTCCTCTATTCGATTATTTAAAATACTTAAGCAGTTTAAGATTTACGTAGAATACTCCTTGATTTTGTTTTTAACCGAATAAATACGATTTTTCTACTTTATATTAAAATATAAAATATTAAAGTTAAATACGTATAGGTCTTCTATATAACAATTAAACGCAAAGTTTATTCTCTCGCTTATATTTATAAATTATATTTAAGTAAATAAGTATATTTAGCCTACTTATTTACCTAATTCCCATCGGATATAATATAGATCGAGGGCGATAAGGTTAATTAGTTGGACTATATAAAATACGGTTGGTAGAGCGGTGTCGGTAAATTTAATTGTAATTAATTATTAATTATTCGAATTACTTTATAAATTATAATTAATTTACCCTTCCGATTATTTAATATTATCCGTAATAATAGCGGACGATTATATAAATATTAATTGCGTACGATCTCTTCTTCGTATTTATTTATAGTATAGAGTAATTTGAACGCAATTAAATTATTAAATTACGGTAGGACCGGGACCCTATACGCTTAGTATAATAGGAGGGTCTGTAATATTTATTCGGATATAGAACGTTAATCCGCCTTAAATACAAGCTTGTTAATTATTAGACGGGCATTCTTACTACCCTTAACCGGTTTTAATATATTATTAAATTCTAATATAGTTTTACGCTAGTCTAGGCCTTTATCGGTATTTACTTTAAATTATATTGCCCGCCCGGGGAATATAGGTTATAAATAAAAAGCTTTAATTTTAGTAAAAGGGAAGCTGTAATATTCGGGTCTTTTTAGTATATATCCGGTAATAAGTCCTTACTACTTTTCCTTAAATATAATTTGGATTGACGGTATATATCCGTTAATACTTAGGGATTTTATATCGTTAATTAATAGGTCGAAGTATTATAGGCCGAAGTAAAATTGTAAATAATCGTATTTAGGGCCGCTAAATCTCTTCGGGATTAGATTAGGCGATACTAAAACGGCTGTCTAAAACCTCTTATTATTATTATTTATCTCGAGTTTAATTAATTCTATAATCTAGAATTCGAAGGGGCTTTAAATAGGCTCGTATAGCGTTCTTCCCTTCGTTAACCCGTTATAGATCGTTTTAGGTAGAATATATTTAGGGGTTATTAATTATTATTCCGGGCGGCGATATTTATAGGCTATCTATATATATTTAATATTGAATTTGACGCCGAATAGAGGACGTTAGAATTTATTGCCGTTTGGTTTGAACGGGAGCGTATTATATAGTATATATAGGATTAGATATTTTTATTTCAACTAGATGAATTAATATAAGTAGAACGCTAAATTAGGATAGATAAATAGTATATATATATCGGGGCTAAATAGGTTTCAATTATTTAAAAGCCTTATTAGAAAGTGAATATTAAATAGGTCCGGGACTACAATAATAAGGTCGTCCAAAACGTTAATCGGAGGGCTCGGGGCCGTAGCGGTATTATCCGGGGTATTAGCCGGATGGTTGTTCGGGGTATTAATTAAATACTTTAATTCTTCCGTATTAATAGGGTTATCCGCTTTACCCTTCCCTTTCGCTAATTTAGGTAGTATAGACCTTTTTTTCTTCGGCGGCGGTTATTATATACTTTCGCCCTATTTTGCCGTTAGAATCGCTCTTAATAATTCTTTATATAATTAGTTAATTAAATCTAATATAAAAAGTAGTATATAGGTAATAGTATTATACTTCGGGTAGCGTCCTTTTCCTATTATTATGTGTATTAGGCCCGGGAGTGGCCTATCGGGGTTAGGTATTAGGCCCAAGAGTGGCCTACTAGGGTTAATTTAGTATATTAGTAGTAATTTAAAAATTAAAATTGGGGTAGTATTTATTCGCTATTCTTTTTTATAAACTTGCCTATAAAACGAATAATAATAGAATTAGGGTTCGATTGTAATATATTAGAAGTATTACCGCTTTTAAATTTATTATAATATATATAATTAAAGAAGTAAATTGGTAGTTGGACGTTCGTGAAATATAAGATAAATAATAATTATAAATCGTATTTAGAAGTATAAAAGTAGGGTAGCGAAGAAACGAAAGGTATAAGAAGGGCGAATAGGGTAGTATATAGGGGGGAACCTAGAATTAAAAGGGGTAACCTTTCTTTAAAAATAATTTATTCGGGAGGGTTAGATAGCGGTATTCGAAGTATTTTAAATATAGTAATATAAAGGAGTTACACTTCTTATTAAAATAAATAGTATATAGGTATTGAACGACCTATAGGTATTAGGATATTATTATTTAATATTTTAGTATATAGAATACTTATTAATTTACTAGTACAATATTTAACCGCGTTCGCTTTTTAAATAGTTTACCTATAGGCTATTCGATAGCGAGGCGAACGAATATATACTTATTAAAAAGCATTAAAATATCGCTACTTAATAATTTGCTATATAAAATACCCATCTGCTGTCACAAGGTTAACCCTGTAACGGTTCATAGTAGCGATGACACTAGGTCTGAGCCAGAGATTAGCTTATAGCTCAGACTATTATATAAAGCCATTATAGCGTTCGTAATAGTTTTAATTATTATTGTTATATAATAGTAATACTAGTTCTATAGCGTTTATAAAACTGCTATAGAGTTGCTAATTAGGACTAGCCTATAAAGGTTAGTCCTAAAATACACCCTTAGACCTTCCCCTTTCCTCTCCTTATACAATTATATTTGTTCTTATTTACCTTATACCTTTGTACTATAATAATTAATTATACTTTTAAATTATTACGTTTTACGCATATTTTTTTCGACCCTTAGAATCGTATAGTATTTAACTATACAGTCCATCCCCTATATCGAAGTCGCCGTTAATCGCTAACCCTGGTATATAGAATCGCCTCGTTAAGCCGCGGATTTACCAGAGCTATAATCCAAACGTAGGCTAACTATTACGACTACGCCTTCTTATCGCTATAATCCCTCTATATCGCTATAAAACTACGTAATAGAAGATAATAATTATAATTATAATTACTACTTCGCTAGTAGTAATAATAATAATATCCACCTACCTAATTACATTACGCCTAGCCTAGGGTCCGGATTTAAACCTAACGCCTACAATTTAAGTATACTTTCCTAATTTCTCAACAACGAGTTAATCGACAATACCGCTATTATAAAAATAGTACTATTTATTTTAGATATCACTCCCGATATTTAGAATTTCGTTAATAATATTATATTCGATTTCTACCCTTCTCCCGTACTTAAGGAATACTAGGAGATTGCTACTAATATTGGCCAATAGCCGGCATTTCAATTTATTATTAACGCGCTTAGCCGAATATTCGCCCAAATCTTTATTAACTATAATACTGTCGTTATAGAATATTAGTAAGTTTAATAATAGTATTAGGAAACCTAATAAGTTATTACTACCCTACGCGAATAAATTACCGCTATATTTTTTAACGCCCCTTTAATAACCCCTATAATTTCTAACGAAAGTACTCTAATTACGCCTACGGTAACCTCAATAGCCCTTACCACTCGCCTCCCTAAGCGTATTATCGAAAACCTTCCTATTTTTACTAATAAAGAGAAGGATAATACTAAATATTATAATATTTTCCGCTTATAGCGCTATTAAATTAAGGCCGCTTAGGAATTCAATATAATTTATTTTCCTAACGAGCGGATTAAAATTATAAGGGCTATATTCCGCTTAGGACTAGATCTATATATAATATTTAAAGGTAGCTTCGCTAAAATTAAAGAATTCCCTACTAATTCCGATTAATAGCTGTAAAAAATAAGTGAAATCTTTCTCCAATACTTAGTAAATCGGTATAATAACGTAAATATTAAATTAAATACCTATAAACGTTTAATCGACTTCTACTAAAGCAATATACCTTTCCCGTACTTCGAAATCGAATTTACTAAATTTATAAATAAATACAATTTTACTAATACTATAAAAGTTTATTACTTTCGTAATAAGATTAATAAAAAGCTCTGTTAAGCCTTAATCTCTTAAAATTTCCCGGGTAACGACGAATATATTAAATAGCTATAACTAATTAAAAAGGTCAATAGAAAGATCGAAGATATTAAATATCGCGATAAGGTTATAACCGGTTTTTCGACTAACTCTACTAATAAGGATAATAATAATAGCTCTAATAGTAATAATAACGGCGGCAATAAATCTACTCCTTCCGCCTCGGCCGATAATAGAATAATAAACTAAAAAAGAAATTAAATAAATTTAAACGCAGCGAATCTATTTACTATACTTAACCCAAAGGTTTTTAAAGAATGTAGGGAAAAGGGATTCTACTATTATTATAACTAATAGGAATATATAGTTTACAATTACTTTAATTCGATTAATTAGGGTAGTAAACCTCGTATTAATAAGGTCCCTACTAATAAAAAAAAGAAGAAGAATAAGGATAAGGGATAAAGAGGTCGGAATAGTAGAGGAAACGATAAGAATAGATTAAAAAGCGGAAGAGGAAATATAGTAGAAATTCGGGTTATTAGAACTATTAATACTAAAAAACTTAATAAACCTACTACAGGCGGCGAATATTATAATAATTAGGAAAACGAATAGCCTCTATACCTAATCGCATATAGAAGTTAAACCGGTTGGCTATATCGTAGAGAAAATAAAATCCTTTTATTAATTTAAAAGAAGTACAAATCTAATTATTAAATAATATTATTCCTCTAAATATAATTTTATTATCTACATATATAATTATTAGTACGCGCAAAAACTATTGCATTACCCTCGTTAATAGCGGGTACTCCGTATATACTTTTATCGACTATTCTTTCGTCTAAGAATATAATCTCCCTTATTTTCCGTTACTTTATCCTAAAAAATTAATACTCGCGGACGGTAATATTAAGGGTATTATTAAAATAGTAGTAAAAAGAAGGCTGCGGATCGGTTATTATAAAGAAACTATTACCTTCCTAATATACGACCTCTATAAGAAATACTCTATTATCCTAAGCTATCCTTAGATAATAACCTATAAACTATATATCAACTATAAAAACAGCGGTATATAATTTAATTATCCTAATTACTATAACTGCTATTTGCTAATAAATTTTTCTAACGACTAAACGGAGGCGCTTCGGGTACTTTCTAACCCCGTCTCTATTATTACTGCTCGTACTTATAAAAAAGTACTTCTTCCCCCTACTTCTATTAAAAAGGGTATTATACTATCTATACTTTATAAGAAGGGTAATACCCTTCTTAGGAATAGTACTAATATTATCCCTAAGGGTTATTTCTATAAAGAGGAGATCTTAGGGGCGGAGGGCGAGAGTCCGTTTATTAAAGGACTTTAATTTAAAAATAAAGGACCCGAAGAGTAAACTTCCGCGTTTAAGAATAAAGGGGAAACTTTATTACTATTAATTTTGTACCGCGCTTTTATTAATTACCGGGCGGGGGCGAAGGTCAAATTTATTATTAATATTACTATAATATTAATTAAAACTAAAAGGGATATACTATATTAACCTTACACTAAACTAAGTAGGAGGCGCGTATTAATAAGGGATTATCGAATACTAATCCGGCTCAATAAACCGGTTAATAATAAAATTAACCCTATAGATATTCGCGAATTAAACGCCGCTACCTTCAACTTTATTTATAAAAGAGATTAATTCTAGCCGTATACAATTAACTATATATAATTCGAATAACTAACAGTATTTTCGGAATTTAGCGAAATAAATTTTATATACGAAATAGTATAAAATATTATTAAAGGGAGAAAGGAGTAATATAAGAAGGATTTTCTACTATCCTTTTACAATTTTATCGATAATATAGCGGAGAAGTATAAATCTAATATTGAACGGGAAATAATAACTATTATACGAATAGTCGTATTAATAAGAAACCTCGCAAAGGACGCCCCGCTTTACAAAACGACGATTCGACGTATATACTTCGTTAAAATCTTAGAAGAGGATATATAGAAGTTTATAAATAAGGCGGATAAGCTATAGAAGATTAAGGAGGAAATTAGTAAAATATTATTACCTTATTACTAATCTTACGTCAATACCTTTCTACTAACGTTAATAAATTAACTCCCCCCTTACCAATCTTATAATTACAAAATCGAATTTTAATTAGGAGAGTAAGTACTATACGCCAAACCTAGGCCTATATCGCCTATCGAAACTATTATTATTAAGAAGTAGATTAATAAGAACTTTAGGAAGAAGTTCATTCGGCCTTCTCAATCCGCTTCTATAACGCCTATTCTATTAATAAAGAAATTAGGGGGCGGGGTCTATATTTACGTAAATTACCGGGGTATTAATAATATAACACTTAAAACGTAATACCCGTTACCGTTAATTAAAGAAATATTAAACGTAATTTATAAGGCGAAGATCTTTACTAAATTTAATATAATTTCTACGTTTAACTATATACGGGTAAAGGAGGGCTATAAATAGCTTACAACTTTTATTACTTACTTTAAGCTCTTTAAATCGTTAATTTATCCGTTCGGGTTATAAGGAGCGCTAAGGATTTTCTAGAACTATATTAATAACGTCCTATATAATATCCTTAATATTTACGCTACTACTTACCTAGATAATATCTTCGTTTATTTAGAAAACGAAGAAGAATATATTAAATATATTAGTAAAATATTAAAATAAATGATCGATATAAATCTATAAATCAATATCGATAAATACGAATTTTATACCAAATATATTAAATACCTAGGGTTGATCATTACCCCGAGAGGTATTAAAATAGATCTAGAAAAAGTAGCGGCTATAACCTCCTAAGAGGCTCTAAATACTAAGAGAGTACTATAGCGCTTCCTAGGGTTCGCCAATTTCTATTATCGGTTTATCAAACATTTCTCTATATTAATTAATCCGCTATACGAATTAATAAAGAAGGATATTAAAAACTAGGAGTAGAGGGATTACTACTAACGGTCTTTCGAAGTACTAAAGAAGGCTTTTACGAATAGACCTATTCTATACATTTTCGACTAGTTAAAACAAACGGTTGTAGAAACGGATACATTAAATTAGGCCTATAGAGGGACGCTCTTATAATATAATAAGGATAGGGAATTAAAACCAATTACCTATTTCAATTAACGGTATTTATTAGCGGAGTATAATTATAATATTTATAATAAAGAATTCCTCGCTATCGTTAAAGCTTTAGAGGAATAGAAGCCCGAATTAGAGGGAGCGTAAAAGCCGGTAGAAATTATTATTGATTATAAAGGCCTGAAGTCTTTTATAATTAGTAAGTAATTAACCCTAAAATATATATAATAGTCTTAATTCCTATTATATTTCAATTTTACTATCTAATACCGGCCGGGCTCCTTATAGGTCCGCCCGGACGCATTAAATTGCAAATTAAAAAACGTCTTAAAGGATATAGAAGACGAGAGGCTACTAGTACGTAATAAAATATTATTAAATAAGGACGTCTTTATTAATAAAGCGTTTGTATTAGAGGAGGAGATTTTTATATTAGAAGAGGAGATCTCTATAGTCTTCGTCGGTACCGAATATATTTACGACTTTAAGGCTATAAATAAGACGTTAATAGACAACCTTATTATAGATTACTATAAGAAATCAACCCTCTTATAAGACGTATAGGCCTATATATTAAATTTAATTAAGAAGGCGTAATCGAAGGAAGTAAAGAATAGTTTTAAAAAACTTTTATTTGCGGAGTATTATATTATCTAAGGGCGGATCTACTATTACAATTCTATCCTCCTTAACCCTAATAATACAAATATTTACTATTAATTAATCCGCCGTACCTATAATATACCGGGTATAAAGTACTTAAGGAGGGAAAAGACGTATAGTTTCCTCTTATAATCTTTCTTCTAATTAGGGATATATAACGCCATTAGAATTTATTATAAGAATTACTTAATATACGCAAAGATAAAACTAGTGCAATATATACTATATAAGCTATTTAAACCGTTAGCAATACTATTTACACTATAGAAAAACATTTTAATCGACTACGTTACACTATTAATATTATATAAACGGCGAGGGCAAGTATTTAAGTACATCGCTATAATTATAGACCGGTTAATAAAGATATAGTATTTTATTCCTACAATCGGTTTAATAGTAAAGGAATTAATTAATCGGTTTATCGAGCGGATCTATAGTATTTACAATTTACTTAATACTATCGTATTAAATAAGGGTTTTCAATTTATTTTATAATTCTAAAGGGTATTATTAACGAAATTAGAAATTAAATTAACCCCCTCCTCCGCTTTCTATCTAACTACTAACGGATAAACGGAGCGGATTAACGCCGAAATAGAAAAATATTTACAAACCTTTATTAATTGGGTATAAGACGACTAAGTAGATTAATTCCTTATAACGGAGTTTATAATTAATAATCTCGTATTAAAAACGACGGGAGTATTACCCTTCTTCGCCAATTATAGTTTTTATTTACAAATAGGCGTAGAACTAGCTAAATTATACCTTCTAAATATATTATAAATTCAGTAGGATAAATATTTCAAGGCTTCAAAAATTGCTAATCACTTTAAAGCGATCCTAAATTTCGTTATAATTAAAATAAAGGAAATTTAACAATAGTATAAGGACAATACTAATACGAGTAAATCAAATACCCTATAATATAAAATTAAGGATAAAGTTTTATTAAGTATAGAGAACTTCGAAATAAGGAGGCCATACGCGAAGCTAATACCGCTCCGTAAAGGGCTTTTCGAAATTATTAAAGTCTATAACTATATTATTATATTCTACTTACTAATTAATATAAAGTATAATCCTATTTTCTACGTTAATAAAGTTAAATTTTAAACCGGAAGGATAGAAGGGGATATTAAGGCGAACTATAGGCGGATTATAAAGCGGATAAATAATAAGAAGGATTTTAAAGAATAGGAGTTCAAAATTATCGACGACTACCGGAAGAACTTAGACAATAAACGATAGGAGTACTATATTATATAGGCGCCGCTATACGTACCTAATTAATAACTATATAAAAACGTAGAGATATATCCGGAAGAAATTAGGAGGTTCTATAATAATAATTTAAATATTCCAATACTACCGGCTTAGACCGCCGCCGAAAAACGGAGGGATTATAAAGCGGAGGTTAGAATAGATTAGTAGGGCGGAGGAGTAGATTAGCCGTTAAAAATTAGGGAGAACGGACAATACGAAGGGCGGAGGAAGTCGCTACGTAGGGCAGCGGCGGCCGTAAAAGCTTTTACAACGTAAGCTAAACAATTATTGGGCATTTCTAGCGTTTTATATATTATTAATCAATTATATAACTTCTTTTAGCCCGGGGTAGTATTATAGGGTTAACCCTATAACGGTTTATAGTAGCAATAATACTAAATCTAAACCAGAGATTAATTTATAGCTTAGACTATTATATAAAGCTATTATAGCGTTCGTAATAGCTTTAATCGTTATTGCTATATAACGGTGGTACTAGCTCTATAGCGTTTATAAGACTACTACAAAGCTGCTAATTAGGACTAACCTACAAAGGTTGGTCCTAGAGCATACCCTTAGACCTTCCCCTTTCCTCTCCTTATATAATTACATTTATTCTTACCTACCTTGTGCCTTTGCACCGTGATATCTGCCCAATAGCGTAATACTTACTATAACTAATATATTTATATATAAAACTAAAAATTATTAGAGATTTTATCGGGCTAGACCGATATAATTAACATATTAAAACTTAACGTTATTTATAGGGCGGGGAAGTAAAATAATTTCCAATCCGGCTCCGCCCTCTTCCGGCGGATTAATTTTTCTACCGGTTGTTTATTAGCTACAATATATATATAACCTTACTGAGTAGGATACGCCGGTTGCTTATTAACTACAATATATATATAACCTTACCGAATAGGATATAGTAGTAATATTAATTTACTTAGCTAGCCGTTAATAATTATAAGTAGAAATTAATTCCTAATTGGAGCGGATTATATAATTAAGTGAATAAATAGCGTAATTACCGTAGTAGATTTAGTAGCGCGCTAAGGAATAAACGACGGCTAGCCCGATTCGATATCGAAAAATACGAAAAATATTAGAGTGAAAAAGTAAAAGCGATTTGGATTTCGACTTTAGAAAAATTGTTTTGCCTATCGGATCTTTAGAAGTAATTAGAGAATATTATTATAGCTTTCTATATAGCGCTATAGTAATATTATATACATAATTACAAACTTCATTAGTATAAGTAAATCGCGTCCGAACTAACTTATATACTACTAAGTCAGATTTACTATATTTTTAAAGATTCCGAAGTATTAGCATTATTTAATTTACCTATTTATATTATTAATTTTACTATATAAAATTATAATTATTTACTTATTTATATTTACGCAACGAATTTCAAATAAACCTAAGGTACCTTTCTTATATTATAAATTTATATAGAATTGGTAATACTAGAAAATTAAACCCGGGTCGGAATATATCTATATAAATACTATTTATAAATCCTTTCCTAATATTAGTCCTTAAAATCCTCCTAAATATTAACTCCTTCTACGGCTATTAATATTTCGCTATATTAATCCGTTAATATATTATACACTAGATTAGACTGCTTAGAATTTATTCGTATTAGAATTAAAAAGAATAGTTCTAATTAGAATAAAATTAAACGAGCGGTTCTAATTTACCTATTTACTAATATAATCTAGCGTTAACTTTATTCCCGTTAGAGTAAAATCGAATTTATTCTAATAAATTTAGTAAATAAGGATAAAATTTATATCCGAAGCTTTAAATTACGGGTAGATTTACTACAGATAGTATCTTCGGCGGATGCCTTATTACGGATAATATCTTCGGCGGATACTTTAACGATTTTAATCTAGGTATAAAGTAATTCCTTTAAATTAGCTTAGTCGGGCGTTTCCTAATTTATATAGATTTCCTTACTATGTAGGTATCCCGCTATAATTATACGATTAAACTACGTTTGGCCGACCTTTAGTATATAAGATTTTAATTACAATATCGAATTAATAACCCCGCCGAGATTACCTATACTTTTAATAGCGCGCTTCGTAACCGCCTCCTATTCGGATAAAAAGCTCTTTAAATATTTAATAGACCTAAAGTCCGATTCTTAACCTAAGAATTTTATAGGGGTTAACTCGGTCTCGTCAAATTCCCGATTTATTATCGATGCTATAATATAGAACTTCTATATAATTATTACAAATTATACGAATTATATAGTTGTATTTTCGGAATCGTCGATCGATATTATATTAAAAGTTAATAAATATCCGATAGCCTATTCGGCAATCTTTTTAGGGATACCCCCAGCGTTTATATTAGGGATAGTAAAAGTTAGGGTAGAAATATCCCTATTTTCTTTCTAAGTACTTTTAAAATTGTTTATATAGTTAATATAGATTCTCTTAATTTTATTCTTATTAGAATTAATATTACCGTTATTATTAGAATTGCCAATACTTAAATTGGAATTGTTAATACTTAAATAGGAATTGCTAGTACCTAGACTACTAAGGTTATCCGGTTGCTCTTCTGCCCCGTCGATTTTACTTTTAATAGAGTTAGTATTACTATTATCGTTAGAATTGTTAGTACTTAGATAGGAATTGCTAATACCCAGATTGGAATTACTAATACCCAAACTATTAAAATTATTCGGTTACTCTTCTACCCTATCGATTTTATTTTTATTAGAATTAACGTTATTATTAGTAGGTTTATAATGTTTATTCGACTGTATTACAAATAATAATTCAGACCGGTCCCGCTTCTCCTTAATTTCGATAGGCGGAGTATCTTTATTATTTATAGGGTTAACGAATAATTAGCTTTTGGGAGCCTGCCTAGTCCTCTTAAATTTATTAACCCTTGCCCTCGTTATAAGTATCCTTACTAGTTCGCCTTACTTCCCCGTAAAGAGCGTTATCTTCTAATCGATAACCTCTTCGGTTAATTCGGCCTTAATTATTTTATCTTTAAGGGTTATTTCGACTTTCTATTTATTTACCCTAATGAATTAGTTGGCGATTTCAATACGCCGCCCTATCTCCTTCTTAGTATCCCTTAGTGTATATTTTATAAAGCGTTAAATAATAGTTTTGGCGTATTTTACTATATTTTTTAATTTGGCGAAGACGTCTTCGTAGGTTTTTAAGTCTAGGCTTTATTCGATAAAGTACGGGCCGAGTAGGGAAAGGTAGTCGTTAAATTTCTTCTAATTAATTATATCCCTATAACCCTCGCTAATAATTTATATTAGGATAAAATATAATTTAAAGTAGAAATAATTAATATACTTAATTCGGAATGAATAATAATCCTTTATACTTTATAAGACTTCGGCGAATTATAAAAAACGGTTAAAATTTTAAGAGAATAGATACTTTAATACTTTATACCTAATTAAGGTCCTAAAATATTGTCCGGCTACTTTGGGTACTCCCTTTTTATTTAAATTTAGGTTCGGTACGAATTTATAGACGTATTGGGGAATATTAATATATTTTATACTAATAAGAGTTAATATAAACGGTATTAACTTTTTATAATATTTATTCTTTAATCTAATTGTAAATAGTACTATATATAGTTAATAAGTACTATTCTACAATATTACGCTAACTAATACGATATAGTTTCCCTATATATTAAAGGATAGTATTTAAATTCTAGATAAAGTTTATACTAATGCCGATATAATATTAGCGGTAGAGGTTAAGCCTAGCTACGTATATAGTAAAGTTTAGGATAAGGATATTTAGGTCCGTAGTAGTAGAGTTCTATTTATTTACTACGTAAATATATTCTATTTATATTTATTTACTATATACTATATCGACCTTTAGGCCGAACTTATATAAGAGTAAATATAATATCCTATTTTAATAATTAATTTCTAATATATATATTATTCTGATGGGAGTAGGTAAGAGGGATAGATTTTACTCCTATCGGAAGTAGTAATTCAATTCTACTAGGAATAAAATTAATAGGGTAAAGGATTTCTTATATTTAGGACTACGGCGAATTAGCGATTACTAATATACATTTCTTCTCGTAGAAAATATTAACGTATTTGCCTACTATTTAAATATAAAGGGGCGAATCGGACAATACCTATTTTAATATATATAGTCTATTAATATAAGGTATAAGGGATTTATCTATAATTAAATTGGCGAATATATACGATAAACCTCTATTATAATTAAATTTAATTAATTCGTTAATAATTTCGACGCCGAAATATATATTTACCTCTTTTTTCTTACTAAATTTAAATTTAATTTAGCGAAGCCGCTAAATCGCCCGGTTAATTATATTTAGGGGTTAATTACTTATAATAAAATTATAAGCGAATATTATTAACTTATAGATATCCTATACGGCGAATTAGTATAGCTTAATTAGAATTATATTTAGGGCGATCTTCTAATCCTTACTACTATTACTAACCTTATAGGGGTTTATCTCGTCGATCTTATATTCGGAAGGGTCTATAATAATATTCTTTAAAAAATTATCGGTTAATACTACTACCGACTCTTTTTTAAACCCGTATAATAAATAGACTATATAGACCCTTATAAATAGGATATCCGCCGAAGGGTAAAACTTTATTCTATTAAGGAATATAAGTAAAGTCGTTATATCCTTATTTACTAATAGTACTTACATCTCTTTTATAATTTTATTTATTAATTTACTAATAATTTTAATGGAATCGGTAAAGGCGATATACGCTTATACTTATAGATATAAGTACTACTATTTAAAGCCCTATTTATATTTAATATTATTTAAGGCCTTATAAATAGCCGGCGGGGTTTTAGGTTAAATAATATAATCCCCGCTATCTTTATACGTAATTACAAAATCGTCCTCGTCGGTTATAATTAATATATTAATAAAGCGATTCGGTTTTTTAAAGAAATGGTAAAGGCCTACCTCCTATATAAGCGTAGTAAACGCAGTAATATCCCTTAGGCGATTAAGGGTCGGGGTTACTAAATAGACTAGGCGAATAACCGTAGGGATTTTCCTAATAAGGCGGAAGATAATCGAATCTATACTCTTAACGAATTAAGCCTCGTCTATAATAAGCGATTAGAATTTAACGTTCTTTACAAACGTAATAATAGCGTAAATAACCGTTATAATTTACTTCTTTTTCTTATAGAGAATTAGCGATTAATATATTTTACTTCTATTAGAATTAGGAATTACTATTCCTATTAAAGTAAAAATTTATTAAGAATTATTAGGAAATCTAAGGGCGTTATTACCCAATTCGTCTTCCGTACTACAAAAGTCTTCGCTTAAATCCGGGTCCGAAAGCTCTAAATTAATACTATCGTCCGCCTAATTCAATATAATAATTATAAAGCTATTCTATAGGACGTACTCGTCCTTATCGTAAACTAATTCGCCCTTCCCAATTATCGCTAAATACTTTATAGCCTAATATTTAATAATAATATAATATATTGCAATAATAACGACTTTAGCCGGGTTAGGACAACTTCGGGCCTATACGTAATTATCTATAAGCTAGTTAAAGGTTGCCTAAATTAACGTTCTACTCCGTCGGTTATCTACCTCCCTAATTTAAATAGAAGATTCAAACCAAATTTTAATATTTAAGCCCGGGAAGAATAATCGAAGCTTAATAAAAATTTAAACGATTAAATTAAGTAGTATAATAATTATATTTAAATATACCCGGATAGTTTTACCTTCGGAATAGTATTTCTATAACCTTAAATATTCTATTTAAAGGATAGTACTATAGACTAAAGTCTTACCAATCCTAACTTCGTTCGTAAATATAATATTTTTAAGGGGTAAATAGAATATACAATAAATAATATAGGTATTTATTAATAAATTAATACGGATTAGATTTTACTCCTACGGGAATTAGTAATAAATTAATTATAACCGGAATAAATTATATTTATTAATAATTTAATATAGGAGAAGGTAATCCTTCTTTATCCCTTCGGTTTCGAAGTCCTAATTCGCTTAGTCGTATATCTCTCGGAATTTATTATAGTTAAATATAAGCAGGTCGTCTTACGGGCTAATAATATTTTAAACGGTTTTACTAAACGCCTATATCCCCTTTACAATTAATTCTATATCCGTAATATAATTAGCCAAAGGATAACTCCTCTTAACTAAGGATTTGAATAGGGTATTTCCTTCGATTTCTTTGCGAATAGAGGCCTAAATAACCTCCTAAATAGACCCGGGTTCCTTAATTAATTGAATAATATAGTTAATTATATAATTCGCCTTAAATAAGTATATAGCAGTCTAAACGTCGTCCTTATAAAATAAGGGGAATAAAATTTTATCGACGACTAGGTCGGTAATTATCGATTTCCCGAAACGATCCTATAAACCCTCTAATAAAGTTATTAATAACCGGTAATCTAAACGAAGCAATATATCCTCTCCGAAGGAAATAGAGCCGTAATTTTTTAATATATTCTTTATAGCGGAATTATAATATATATTCTTTAAATTATATAATAAGGCCCCCGAAGTAATAAGAGTATTATATTAGTAAATACGTTAGGCCTATTTATTAAAGTATTTATAACTCTTTAACTCCTCTTTAATTAATTCGCGAAATTTATACTCCTTCTCCTATTATTTAGATATATATTATTTAAGGTTTATAAATGTAAAATCTAATTATATTTCGAATATTTAATCCGCCGCCCTAGCGGGCGTAAGATTAATACCTAGAATACTAAATATATATAGCCCTTTAATTTTAGTATTAACGTCCTTAATTGCGTATATAATACTGAGGGTAACTTTGCCCGATCTCCTATATAGGAAAAAGGCAAAGGTTTACTAAATATAGAATTAATCGTCTATATAATAATTATTACGGGTATAAATATTATTGTTTGTTAAATTTTACCGGTATTACGGCGCGCCTTAGTAGTAAGGCTATACGGTTATTCTACGTATAGCTAAGAAGAGATTAATTATAATAGTCTCTTTTAAGTAAATATTGTTATTTTTAAAATTTAGTGGAGGGGGGTCGAAGTCTCCGTTGCGGACTGCAACGGCGTATATTAGTAAATTACCAAATAGCGTAGTAGATATCGCCGTTATAATATAGGTAATATAGGAATTAGAGAAATTATTAATAGTATTAATATAAAATTTTTAATAGGAAGCCGGATACTTAATACTAATCTAGCCTTTAAATTTATTATAAATCTTAAAGTTGGCTAGGGGCCCGAATTAATTAATTACTACTATTTATTAATATATATCTATTAGAAGGGTTTTAATAGGTTAAGTATTCTAAGTACTACTTTAATTTCGGGTAGATCCCGCTTAGTAGAACTAGGGTATATTTTACTCCAGTAGGAATAAAGAGGATTAAATAGCGGTTTTTACTCCCGTAAGAATTATTATATTAATAATTCCCGTTTGAATAAAATTATAATAATTCTTATGGGAATAAAAACTATTTTATTAAATATAGAGAAATTATAAATAAAATTTATAATTATAGTCGAAGTATTAATAAAAGTCTATTAAAGTATTATATTCCGCTAATCCGGTGAATTTAGGGCTTATAATACTAGCGTCCGAAAGAGATAAGGGGTATATTAACGTTTGGCCGGTAAGTATACCCTTTTAGAATTTATTAACCTTCTACTTTAATATATTTATCGTTTGGGGGTCCCTTTATATAAAAGCGAAGTTTCCGCCGTTTAACTATAGTAGGATATTGTTAATAGTTTAGTAAATAGTATTGAAATTCTTAAATCCGGTATTAGGGGGGTACCTATTTACAACTAACGCCGAATTATAATTATTTAACGATATAATATTATAAGTAGTCGGGTCGTAATATTAAATAAGATTTAAGTACTATAATAGTTATAATTTTCTAATATTAATCGGGAAGGCAATATATAGAATCTATTCCGCCAAATTTATAATTTACTTAGAATATAACGCTATAATATTAATAGTAATAGGGATTTTACTTTAAGAGGAATTATTAACCGGGTATTATTAAGGAAGGAGAAATTATAAGAGGAAAGGTTATAAGAAGAAGGGAAAGAGTAATTTATAGTAAGAAAAAGGTATAATGTACGGACTAATTAATTATTAAGGTTTACGTAAGTAATTAACTACGTTAAGCCTAATTTGGATAAGAACCGTCCGAAGATAAAATAAATATTCGTTACTAATTAATATAAATAAACAATCCTATTATTTATTTCTTTTCTTCTACTTAGAAGTACTTCTATCTTTATAAGAAAGTGCAATAGTAAAAAGTACTCTAAGGTTTTTATAGGTAAAAGTAGAGTAAAATCGAAAAGTAATAAATAATTAGCGAAAATAAAATAGATATTCGTTACTAATTAATATAAATAAATAATCCTATTCTTTATCTCTTTTCCTCTACTTAGAAGTACTTCTATTTTTATAAGAAAGCGTAATAGTAGAAGGTACCCTAAAGTTTTTATAGGCAAAAGTAGAATAAAATTGAAAAATAACTCTTTTACTAATTAAAGAAATAATTAATAAATAACTAGTAATAACTAGTAAGATTGAATAGGTATATCCTTATAAACCGGCTACTTATATATAATAAATAAACGACTTTTATTATACGTAATTCCATCCTATATAAGTAACCGGTTTGGATAGCGCCTACCGCAAATCTAAGTAGGTCTTTACTACTAACTATTATCGGACTGGGAAGACGGTATATTTAGTAAACGAACCGATAACTAATATATTATTTATTTATTAATTAGAAGTAATTCCAATAAGAATAAAATTTCGCCTATAAAATTCGTAGAATAGCGGGAGGGGAGGTATAGTAAAATATTATATATAATAATTTTTATAGGAGTAAAATCTATTATTATACGGAATTCGAAGGGTAAATTATACTTATATTAATTAGAAACCGATAAAATACTATTTTAAACTTTAAAATATAGGCCCTTACCAAAGTATAAGGGGAAAGGCGTACTAAATTATATATAGCCTAAGATAATTATTAATTAAATTACCTCGCTATCGCTATTATTAAAGTCGGATGTATTACGTATATTATTAATTATAATCGGTTTATCTTCCTCGTAATTAGAGAAATCAAAATATTTTTAATCTTCCCTACGCTCCGGCCGTACCTCCTTACAATTAAATTATTAGAAAGTATTAAATAATAATTTATATATACTATTATATTATAAATTAAGTATATTAAAATCAATAGGGTCTAACGGCCTACGACGCCGCCTTACGAATTTATTCTTATATATCGTATATATATAATTAATAATATCCATATCAACCGACGGATTAATATACTTACCGCTATTAAATCGCCCGAATTTTAATTCGACTACTTTACGAATAGCTATAGTGAGGGGACCTATAGCCAATATCTCTATAAAAATAAATTTAACATTATATATAGAATTCTTATTATATTTAATATTAAGGGTAAAGGAGCGATTAATATACTTTAACATTAAGTCGATCTCTTTCTATTTACTATTAGTAATAATATATTATACTAAATTAAACCTTAGAATAACTTCGGACAATTCGGGGTTTATAACTTCCGGATGTAAGAGCTAAGAGAAATATAATATTTCGGGCCTATAATTCGTACTCTTTCTACCGTAGAAGAAGAGTAGTAAATAGTTAATAATTTATTGGAATATACTATAATTACCGAATTAAACGGCGCGAATAAGAATAATTAGTACCCGGACGATATATAAATACCGATAGATATTACGGAATTATATATCAATACTACTATTAGCACTATTTATATCGTATTTACCAGTATATCTCTTTAAAATAAATACTTTAATATATATATTATTAAACTATATAGAGATATAAGCGGGGCTATCTACTTAAATAGTAATTGTAATTACTACTTCTATATTTTTACGACTAAGGATAATAAGGTTTAGAAAATACCCGTTTACGAAGTTTCGTATAAGGAAGGCGAGGATTCTAAAATAAAATATATTATAAAGAAATTATAATTTATAGTAGAATTCGGTTTTCTATAGCTTTATCTTTTTCGCCCGACTAAGGCCGTAAATATCCTATTTTATAAGAGGCCAAAAATACCGAAAAATTAGGTTAACGAAGTTTAATTTAATATAAAAGAATATAGGGATAGAGACTATCTACTATTTACAGTTGTATATAAACTATACTTCTAATTATATTGAGATAATCTTCTGAATATACGATATCGTTTTCTAATTACTATAAATAAAGAAAAGCCGGTCGCTGAATTATTCTTATTTTATATTTAAAAGGTCGAGAAATAATTTGTTATAAAGGCGGTAAACGTTAGTAAATTTACTTTCGTTTTTATCGAGGGTAGGGGTTTAGAGAATAAAGTTTTTAAGTATTTAATATTATTATATTTTAGGGAAGGGACGAATAATAAAACCGTTCTATTTAATAATTGGAAATAATAATTGTAATTTCGATACTATAAGCGAATCGACGGTATAATAAAATATACGCGGCGTTGGAGCGAGTGAAGGAATAATTTAGGCCTTTTAGAATAGAATAGTAAGTCGGAATTAATATAGTCGGAATAATCTACGGATATCGGGACTACTTATTAATAAATAAGTCGTAAAGTTGCGTATAGTATCCTATCGATTAATACCAGGGCTATAAATAGTATTAAAATAATTATAATTATTATAAATAATAATAAGACTAGGATTAGATATAATATATTTAAGATTTTACTAGGAATATTAATTTAATTGTAATAAAATATTTAGGAATTAAATTAACCGTTATAGTAATCGTAAGAATTTTAACGGTTGTAATTGTCCTACTATACGAAATATAAATACTTAATTTAATTAATATATTTTAAATACGCTTTGGAATACCGTTTATACGTAAATAAAGGCCTATAATTTAGGAAAAGAAATCCGAGTTGAAGGGGGCACGAATATTTATAAGAATTATAAAAATTATATAAATACGAGGCGAAATAAATTCGTTGTAACGAATTCGGCGTTTATATTTATTTTATTAAGTACACTAATATTCTATTAAATTTTTAAGGAATAAATATAACCGAGGCGTATATTTTTAAAGGAGTATTATATTTTATTGTACGATATTTAAAATTTACCGAATATTATATAAATTTACGATATTATATAGTATATCGCCTCCGATTATAGAAGAAGCGCTAAATTTCGCGAATAATTAGAATAGTATAAAGTCGGTAAATTCTCTAATTTTAGCGTTTTTAGGCCCGGGATCCTAAAATTCGGAATCTTCGGTTTAAGAATTATTAAATTCAATAGATTCGGCCTCTACGTATTTGGGTTTAAATTTTTTATTTTTCTTTTTTTTCTTCTTTTTAGGCTTATATTAGAAAAGAAATATTAATTCCTTACTAAATTCCTAATTAAGAGCCTCTATATCAGACGAACGATATTACTTTTTAAATTATATAATAATACCTTAATGAAAGAGAGTTTCGCATACGTATTCGTCGCGTAAGGAATTAATAAATTCCTTTATATAGGCTCTAAATAATTAATTATTACTTCGAATTACTTTTACCTAACTACGAATAAATTATTATAAATTTCCTTTTTTAGGGCGAACCCTAGATTAGTATTATTTAGTACTCTTAATTAACGATTAATTAAAGTCGTAATTATAATCTAGTAATTTAGAAATAATTAATAGGATATATAAAATAGGGGTAAGGGTCGAAGTCGAAGTATTAGGGTTCGGAATGGGTATAGAATAGCTATAAATAGGATTAGTTGGGAGTAGATTTAATTCGGATATAAAATCGGGCGAATTAAATACGAACGTAAATCGGTTATTACGTAAAGGCGGAAGGGGCATTTCGTTAAACGAATATTCAATTAGATTTAATAGATCGAATAAATCGGATATTATACCTTAATATATTTTACTTTAATAAGAATTATTTATTAGCTAAGTAGTTAATTAGAATAGGGGTAATTAATTTTACTCTAACCGGAGTAGGTATTTTACTCCGACTAGAGTAAAATCTTATATTGAATCTTTATTACTCTATAGCCGACGGCTAAAAAACGCAAAACCCGCTTAGACCTACTACCGCAAAAACGGGTTTTGGAGGTTAAGTGGGTCTGAGCTGAGACTATTGCAAATAAGGGTCTTAGAATTTCTTACGCTCAAAGCTTCTAGCAAGGATCTAAAAGCCCATCGTATTACAAGGGCACTTACCCCCCCAAACGGGTACCCTCGCTCACCTCGCTGCGAACCGCAACCTTAAGGCTATAACTAGTAGCTTCGACTTCGGGCAATAACGCTTCTTCCGAACCTAAATGAAGCTTTTTTTCCGAGGACTTCAATCTTTTGCGAGTATTCAAATTCGAATGAAGACGTTGATGTCTTAGGTGATTGTACCCAAAAAGAAAAGTGGGGATAGTCTCTATGCGGAAGGATTTGAGTCTCTGTAGCTAAGGATTCCATATGCTGATGCTGTCCATGGAGCTAAGGTCACACGACTACAATGTTTTTATCTAGTATAAACTCTGGAAATTAGCAAATCTCTACGTGGAAATAGAAGCTGTTATAGAAGACGTACCCGCTTAATATTGGCTTATCTACAAGGATAGAGCTGTTTTTACACATGAATGTGAAAGGTTTTCTCGTTTCAAGCGCTGTAGAGAAGCGCTAAAGGCACTTGAAGGGGGGGAGGGGGGGGTTATCCAGGTCCAGACAATTACCTGTTTGGGAATTTCTCTAGTCGTTTATCGTTTTTTTTTTTTCATGTCTCTCCAGCCTTTTCACTTTGCAACCTAGAATGCAGCTGTAATGCTCCTAAAAAGCCCCCTTTTGGGGCTAGCTTAGTCTTTATCACCCTGACCTCCGACGACTGCCTTTAGCGGACCCGCCCTACAAAAAAATTGTAGGTCTCCCCTCTTCGAACGTAGTGAGAGGAGGTCTGTTACGATTTTGCGCGAAAACGCTGTCGGCTGCTTAAGTATATATATAAATCGGCCTTAAGAAAAAAATATTTTCTATAAACACTTGTAAATATTTTAATAATAATAAGTCGTATTTAAAAACGGTTTACGCGTTGGATATAGTATAAATAGGAATTTCTATATCCTTTTTTTCTTTTTCCTATTATAATTTATATTAACCTTTAGTCGTTTTCTAAGTAAAACGTTCGTCGGCTGCTATAATTACTATTTAAGAAATAAGTATTATATTTTTATTAATTCTAATCTAATTTGTCTAAAACTTCGTAATGATAATAGTTTAACCGAATTCTACTTTTGATAAAATTTTTACCTTTATCCGATTCTTTGAAACTAATTCTGATTTTACCGCTTTATTTATACTAAATATAATTATATAATAATGTATTGCTATAATTATTGAATATACGGATTTAAACGAATATTAAGGGTTTTAAATTTAGTTTATATATATTATTATTCGAATTTTACTTAATTTAATCGTTCGGTTAGTATTTAATTAAGTTCTATATTAATTTCGCCCGGAATAGGTTGAATATATCCGTTATATTATTTATTAGTATAATAATATAATTTTTATTATTATAATTAGGTTTAGTAAAAGTATTATACTTTAAATAATATTGGTTATTCTTCCTACGTAGGTTATATTGCAAATTATACTTCTTAATCGTTTTGGTTAAGAATAGAAGGATGTTATTATAATATATTTTAGCGTAAAATTTTTATTAATTAACTAAGACCTCTATAAAGTATATAAACGTTTCTTGTTTTTTTTAATAGTTAATTAATATATTTAGATTAATATATTATAGGAGTATATACGTTCGGGGTATTTTATTTATATTCTCCTCGGATTTGAATAAGTATTTTATTATCGGTTTTTTAAATTCCTTTACGCTTTAAAATTCGCTACCCGTATAGTATTCGTAGGTATAGACGAATTTTATATTATTTATTAATAGAGGCGTGACTTCTATACTTAGTTCTCCAATCTTTTCTAATTCCGTTGGACCCTACCTCTTTTTATCTTATAATTTGGATATATAATTATATTAATTAAAGAATTGGAAGTATATATATAGGAACGCGCCGGTTTTTTAGTAAATTTTTTCGAGGTTATTTATACCTTTATTAACCGATTTAATATTAGTATTATTTTTAATTATATCCTTCCTAATAAGATTTTAAATTTCGAGCGTTTCGAATTCCTTTTTATCCCTATTTTAGGTATTATAATCCCAAAAACTATTATTTATATTAATAATAAAAATCGGATCGGTAAAGCGAAGAAGTATTTTATCCGCGTTTTAATAAAGCGCTATTTCTATAATTTAATTAATACGCTTATAATAGTCTAAATTTATTATTCTTATATCCGCCTTTTAGATTAGGATTATTTATATTAGTAGTTCGTTATTTTTAAATTTTAGTATTGTATTATTATATTTATTATAGTATTAGGTATAGGAATGGATATATTTAATATAATACGAATTATATAGTACGGCTAGGTTATATTTAAGGACGTTGCGGATTTATAATAATATTTCGGCTATATTATTTATAGCAGTAGAGATAGCGTTACGTATTTCTTTACGCTATATTAGTATTTCGATTAATTTAAATAAGATTTTGTAAGGCTACCCCTATTAGCGACGTAATTTAATAATTGTTTGCGGATATATAATTCCGAGTTGTTATTTATATTAGATATAATATATAATATAATATATTCTTAATTACTTATACGGTTTAGAGTTTCCTAGTCTCTAGTAGACTTTAATTTTAGTATATTCAATATTATTTACCCGAAGAAGTAATTTAAGACGGAAAGGAAGTAGCGGACCGATTTAATTATTAAATACCTTAATATATATATTATTGTTAATATTAAGTGTTTTTGCTAAACTATCCTTAGTATTCTCTAGGGTAATATCGATTTTAATTATTATATATATATTTAATATTATAATAGGTATAATTATTTCTTTAATCGAATAGAAGAGATACTTGAAAAGTCGAAGACGAAGTCTAATTTATTACTTATTATTATTAAGGCCGGAGTTTTTCTAATCTATTTCTAGGATTTCTTTATAGTATATATTATTTTTGTATTTAGGAGAGACGATATCGATTTCTAATTACCCTATTCGGTCCTTTTATTATTTAAAATTACTTAGTAGATTGTATACGTAATATTTATAAGAGTAAGTATATTTATTTATATTTTAGAAGATATAGTAAAGTATATTCCCTTTTTGCGAAATTGGGGGTATATTGAAGAGTATAATTATAGTTTCGTTATAAAATATATTAGATTAGCGTCGGTTATTAATACCGGTCCGACTACGAAGTGTAAAAGCGTACTAATTAATAATATAGTAGATAGTAAGGACGTTACCGCTATATTTATTATAGTTATAGGCTTTTTATTATTAGCCTTATATATTATTATAATTTTTACCCTTATTATTCTATTATACTCTATTACGCGCCCTATTTATAGAAATTGTTAATTAAAGCGCAGTAGGCGTTAAATTATAATAGTTTTATTCTTATTAATAATTATTTTATCCGTATTAATTTTACTTTTATTAGTATTCTTTTTATTAATTATTATTTTACTCTAATAAAAGTAAACGATTTTTTTCTATTTAATTTTATTCTAATAGGAATAAATAATTTTATTGGAGGTGATTTGTATTATATACGGCTTACTACGGTTCCCCTTTATTAATATTCGCTATAGTTCTATTATATAGGGCTTTACTATATAGGGTTTTATATTATATAAGGTTCCTCTACCTTCGTTTTTAAACTTTTAGATTTTTTAAATCTCCTTCTCTTTTATAATTAATTAATTCCTTTCATTATTATTTAATTTATTTATAGATTTTTTTATTTTTAATTAGAGTAAAATTAATTCCCGTTATTAATATAACTGGCCTTACCCTCGTTTAATTCTATATTTTACACTCTATACGTAATACGTATAGCCTTACTATAATTAGGTATACAATACTTTTATATTATTATATTATAATTCTCTTCCTAATTCCTTTATTATATTTTAGCCTTCTACGCCGTCGCCCCTATATTGCCTTTTTTTAGGCCGTTATCGACGAAATTATTGCCCTCCTTCTAAACGTTAGTACCCGTAGCGTAAAATTTACCATTATTACTAATATTTGTATTCGCTTCTATAAAATATTTATTTTATTAGTTTTAGTTATATAATTTATTAATATTTATTATTTATTTTATAGTAATTGGTAAGTTTAGTTAGTATTCTACTTACCGTTAGACTAGCGTTAGTAGTTATTTTTGCGAATTCCCGCTAGTTTTCTATAATATTGAGACGGCCTTTTAAGTAGTAGTCGCCGATATTTATATTTAGGAGGTAGGATTTACTATAGAGGTAGTCGCGGCTTAGAATATACGCGCCCGAATTATAGAGTTATATAATATTATTAATATTATATTCTATTATATTTATTAAAGTAGTAATATTATTATTCCCCTTAATTTTAAAATATATTAGGATTTTAATTACTATAATATTATTTAAATAGAATATTAGTATTTCCGTATTCTAACGGGCGGGCGTTAATAGAATAATTAGATTTTACTTTTATTAGAGTAAAAGGACTTTATAATATTAAATAAATTTTATTTTGATAAAAATTATATTATTTTATTCCTATACGAATAAAAAGATTTTAGTATATTATTTCGATTTGTAGGGAAGCGTAGCGATATTTTTATTCTTATTAGAGTAAAATGAGCCGGAAAGATTAGGGACGAAATTGAAGAGGTCTAATTAATTGAAGATAGCGAGTTTAATAGGTAGATATTTATTCGAATTTAATAAATAAATATTTATTCCGAATACGGGAAAATCACTTTAATAGGAAATAGGAAGGAATTTACGCAATATAATTACGACCGAAAGGTTTAATATTATTTAATTATATTTAATTAAATTCGAAATATTAATTGTAGTACTATTATAATATAATAATATATTCGTATAAGTAGTATTAAGTAGAAAATAAGTATTTTTAATATTTTTTTTTATTATTATTTAATAGTACTATTTAATTCCCTAGTAGTCCGGGTTGTCGGGGTTTGGAATGTCGGGGTTTAGAATATTGGGGTTCGGATTATTAGTATTCTATTCGTTATATTTATAAATAGCCTTCCTCTCTTTTATTATATCCTCTAATTCGATTTAGTAGTTTATTTAATTAGATATATAATTAGTCGAAGTAATTATAATACCCTTATCCCCCTTTTATTTTATTTAGGTTTTTATTTTTAATATTATTATTTATAAATTTATTAATTTATTTTATATTTATTTTATTACGTAGCTTATTATACGAAGACTTTCTACTATATTCCTTTCGTATTAGGCTATAATATCCCTTATATCCTAAATAAAGCCTTATATTTCGATTACTTTTATTATTATAGAATTATCGCCGAAGTCCCCTACCCGATTATTTAAAATACTTAAGCAGTTTAAAATCTACGTAGAATATTCCTTAATTTTATTTTTAACTGAATAAATATAATTTTTCTACTTTATATTAAAATATAAAATATTAAAATTAAATATATATAGGTCTTTTATATAATAATTAAATATAAAGTTTATTTTTTCGCTTATATTTGCAAATTATATTTAGGTAAATAAGTATATTTAGCTTATTTATTTACTTAACTCTTATTGGATATAATATAAGTCGAGGGCGATAAGGTTAATTAATTAGGCTATATAAAATACGGTTAGTAGGGCAGTATTAGTAAGTTTAATTATAATTAATTATTAGTTATTCGAATTACCCTATAGATTATAATTAATTTACCTTTCCGATTATTTAATATTATTTATAACGATAGCGGACGATTATATAAATATTAGTTATATATAATCTCTTTTTCGTATTTATTTATAGTATAGAGTAATTTAAATGCAATTAAATCGTTAGACTACGGTAGGATTGGGACCCTATACGCTTAATATAACGGAGGGGTTTATAATATTTATTCGGATATAGAACATTAATCTACTTTAGATATAAATTCGTTAATTATTAAATAGGCGTTTTTATTACCCTTAATCGGCTTTAATATATTATTAAATTTTAATATAGTTTTACATTAGTCCGGGCCTTTATTAGTATTTACTTTAAATTATATTGCCCGCCCGGGGAATATAGGTTATAAATAGAAAATTTTAATTTTAGTAAAAGGGAAGTTGTAATACTTGGGTTTTTTTAATACGTATCCGGTAATAAATTTTTATTATTTTTCCCTAAATATAATTTGGATTAATAATATATATTTATTAATATTTAAAGATTTTATATTATTAATTAATAGGTCGAAGTACTGTGGGCCGAAGTAAAATTATAAATAATTGTATTTAGGGCCGCTAAATTTCTTCGGGATTGGATTAGGCGATATTAAAACGGCCGTTTAAAACTTCTTATTATTATTATTTATTTCGAATTCGATTGATTTTATAATTTAGAATTCGAAAGGGCTTTAAATAGGTTCGTATAGCGTTTTTCCCTTCGTTAATTTATTATAGATTATTTTGGATAAAATATATTTGGGGGTTATTAATTATTATTTTAAACGGCGATATTTATAGGTTATTTATATATATTTAATATTGAATTTAATACTAAATAGAGGACGTTGGAATTTATTGCTATTTAATTTGAATAGGAGTATATTATATAATATATATAGGATTAGATGTCTCTATTTCAACTGGATGAATTAATATAAGTAAAACGTTAAATTAGAATAGATAAATAGTATATATATATTAGGGCTAAATAGGTTTTAATTATTTAAAAGCTTTATTGGGAAGTAAATATTAAGTAAGTCCGGGACTATAATAATAGGGTTATTTAGAATATTAATCGGAGGGTTCGGGGCCGTAGCAATATTATTTAGAGTATTAATCGGATAATTATTTAGAATATCGATTAAATATTCTAATTCTTTTATATTAATAGAATTATTTACTTTACCCTTCCTTTTCGCCAATTTAGGTAATATAGACCTTTTTTTCTTTAGCGGCGGTTATTATATATTTTCGCCTTATTCTACTATTAGAGTCGCTTTTAATAATTCTTTACATAATTAATTAATTAAATTTAATATAAAGGGTAATATATAAGTAGCGGTACTATATTTCGGGTAATATCCTTTTCCTATTACTATACGTATTAAGTTTAGGAGTAGCTTATTAGGGTTAGGTATTAAGTTTAGGAGTAATTTGCCGGGGTTAGTTTAGTATATTAGTAATAGTTTAGAAATTGAAGTTGGAGTAGTATTTATTCGCTACTTTTTTTTATAGATTTATTTATAAAACGAATAATAATAGAATTAGGGTTCGATTATAATATATTAGAAGTATTATTACTTTTAAGTTTACTATAGTATATATAATTAAAGAAGTAAATCGGTGGTTGGACGTTCGTAAAATATAAAATAAATAGTAATTATAAGTCGTATTTAGAAATATAGAGGTAGGGTAGCGAAGAAATAAAAGGTATAAGAGGGGCGAATAGGGTAGTATATAGGGGGGAATTTAAAATTAAAGGGGGTAATTTTTTTTTAAAAATAATTTGTTCGGGGGGGTTGGATAGTAGTATTCGAAGTATTTTAGGTACGGTAGTATAAAGGAGTTATATTTCTTATTAAAATAAATAGTATACGGGTATTAAACGACCTATAGGTATTAGGATATCGCTATTTAATATTCTAATATATAGAATACTTATTAATTTACTAATACAATATTTAGCTATATTTATTTTTTAAATAGTTTGTCCGTAGGCTATTCGATAGTAAAGCGAATAAATACGTATTTATTAAAAAATATTAAAATATTGCTATTTAATAATTTACTATATAAAATATTTATTTATCTAATAGTATAATACCTATTATAGCCGATACGTTTATATATAAAATTAAAAGTTATTAAAGATTTTATTAGGTTGGACCGATATAATTAATACGTTAAAACTTAACGTCGTTTATAAGGCGGGGAAGTAAAATAATTTCTAGTCCGGCTCTACTTTCTTCCGGCGGATTAGTTTTTCTATTAGCTGCTTATTAGTTACAATATATATATAATTTTACCGAATAGGATATATTAACTACTTATTAGTTACGATATATATATAATTTTATTGAGTAGGATACAGTAATAGTATTAATTTATTCGGCTGGCCGTTAGTAATTACAAATGGAAATTAATTTTTAATTAGAGTAGATTATATAATTAAGCGAATAAATAATATAATTATTATAGTAAATTTAGTAGTACGCTAAGGAATAAACGACGGCTAGCCCGGTTTAATATTAAAAAATACGAAAAATATTAGAGTGAAAAAGTAAAAGCGATTTGGATTTCGATTTTAGAAAAGTTATTTTGCCTATTAGATCCTTAGAAGTGGTTAGAGAATATTATTATAGTTTTTTATGTGGCGCTATAGTAATATTATATATATAATTACGGGCTTTGTTAATATAAGTAAATTGCGTCCGAATTAATTTATATACTACTAAATTAGATTTACTATATTTTTAAAGACTCCGAAGTATTAGCATTATTTAATTTACTTATTTATATTATTAACCTTATTATATAAAATTATAATTATTTACTTATTTATATTTACGTAACGAATTTTAAGTAAACCTAAAGTACCTTTCTTATACTATAGATTTATATAGAATTAGTAATATTAAAAAATTAGACCCGGGTCGGAATATATCTATATAAATACTATTTATAAATCCTTTCCTAATATCGGTCCTTAAGATCCTCTTAAATATTAATTCCTTTTACAACTATTAATATTTTATTATATTGATCCGTTAATATATTATACGCCGGATTAGACTATTTAGAATTTATTCGTATTAGAATTAAAAAGAATAGTTTTAATTAGAGTAAAATTAAACGAGCGGTTTTAATTTATTTATTTATTAATATAATTTAGCGTTGATTTTATTCCTATTAGAGTAAAATCGAATTTATTTTAATAAATTTAATAAATAAGGATAGAATTTATATTTAAAGTTTTAAATTACGGATAGATCTACCGCGGATAGTATCTTCGGCGGATATTTTATTGCGGATAGTATCTTCGGCGGATGCCTTAACGATTTTAATTTAGATATAGAATAATTCCTTTAAATTAATTTAATTAGGCGTTTCTTAGTCTATATAAACTTCCTCGCTACGTAGGTATCCCGTTATAATTATATAATTAAACTGCGCTTAGCCGACCTTTAGTATATAAGATTTTAATTATAGTATTGAATTAGTAACCCCGCCGAGATTATTTATATTTTTAATAGCGTATTTTGTAACCGCTTCTTATTCGGATAAGAAGTTCTTTAAATATTTAATAGATTTAAAGTCCGGTTCCTAACCTAAGAATTCTATAGGGGTTAATTCGGTCTCGTTAAATTCCTAATTTATTATTGACGCTATAATATAGAATTTCTATACGGTTATTATAAATTGTACGAGTTGTATAGTTATATTTTCGGAATTGTCGATTAATATTATATTAAAGGTTAATAAATATCCGATAGTTTATTTAGTAATTTTTTTAGGGATACCCCCGGCGTTCGTATTAGGGATAATAAGAATTAGGGTAGAAATATCCCTATTTTCTTTTTAAGTACTTTTAAAATTATTTACGTAATTAATATAGATTTTTTTAATTTTACTCTTATTAGAATTAATATTACCGTTGTTATTAGAATTATTAATATTTAAATTAGAATTACTAGTACTTAGATAGGAATTATTAGTATTTAGACTATTAGGGTTACTTGATTACTCTTCTACTCCGTCGATTTTATTCTTAATAGAATTAGCGTTACTATTGTCGTTAGAATTATTAATACTTAAATAGGAATTACTAATACCCAAATTGGAATTATTAGTATTTAGACTATTAAAATTACCCGGTTACTCTTCTACCCCGTCGATTTTATTCTTATTGGAATTAGCGTTATTATTAGTAGGTTTATAACGTTTATTTAATTATATTATAAATAGTAATTCGGACTGGTCCTACTTCTCTTTAATTTTAATAGGCGGAATATTTTTATTGTTTACGGGGTCGACGAATAATTAGTTTTTAGAAGCTTATTTAGTCCTTTTAAATTTACTAACCTTTATTTTCGTTGTAAGTATCCTTATTAATTCGCTTTACTTCCTTATAAAGAGTACTATTTTTCGGTCGATAACCTCTTCGGTTAATTTAACCTTAATTGTTTTATTTTTAAGGATTACTTCGACCTTTTATTTATTCGCCTTAGTAAATTAGTTAGCGATTTCGATACGCCGCCCTATTTCCTTCTTAATATCCTTTAATATATATTTTATAAAATATTAAATAATAGTTTTGGCGTATTTTACTATATTTTTTAATTCGGCGAAGATGTCTTCGTAAGTTTTTAAATTTAGGCTTTATTTAATAAAATATAAGCCGAATAGGGGAAGGTAGTCGTTAAGCTTCTTCTAATTAATTATATCTTTATAACCCTCGCTAATAACCTATATTAGAATAGAATACAATTTAGAGTAGAAATAATTAATATATTTAGTTCGGAATAAGTAGTAATCCTCTATACCCTATAAGACTTCGGCGAACTACGAAAAATAGTTGAAGTTTTAAGAGAATAAATACTTTAGTGTTTTATACCCGACTAAGGTTTTAAAATATTGCCCGGTTATTTTAAATATTCCTTTTTTATTTAAATTTAAATTCGGTACGAATTCGTAGACGTATTAGGGAATATTAGTATATTTTATATTAATAAGAGTTAATATAAATAATATTAACCTTTTATAGTATTTATTCCTTAATTTAATTATAAATAATATTATATATAATTAATAGGTATTATTCTACAATATTACGCTAACCGATACGATATAGTCTCCCTATATATTAGAGGATAGTATTTAAATTCTAAACGAAGTTTATATTAATATTAATATAATATTAGTAATAGAAATTAAATTTAGCCGCGTATATAGTAGAATTTAGGATAAAGACGTTTAAATTTATAGTAGTAGAGTTCTATTTATTTACTATACGAATATATTCCGTTTACGTTTATTTATTATATATTATATCGATTTTTAGGCCAAATTTATATAGGAGTGAGTATAGTATCCTATTTCGATAATTAGTTTTTAATATATATATTATTCTAATGGGAATAGGTAAAAGGGATAGATTTTACTCCTATTAGAAATAGTAATTCAATTTTATTAGGAGTAAAATTAATAGGGTAGAGGGTTTTTTATATTTAGGATTACGGCGAATTAGCGATTACTAATACGTATTTCTTTTTATAAAAGGCATTAGCGTATTTACCTATTATTTAAATATAAAGGGGTAAATCGGATAATACCTATTTTAGTATATATAGTTTATTAATATAGGGTATAAAGGATTTATCTATAATTAAATTGGCGAATATATATAATAGGCCTCTATTATAATCGAATTTAATTAATTCGTTAATAATTTCGACGCCGAAATATATATTTGCCTTTTTTTTCTTACTAAATTTAAATTTAATTTAGCGAAGCCGTTAAATTACCCGGTTAATTATATTTAGGGGTTAATTACCTATAATAAAATTATAAGCGAATATTATTAACCTATAAATATTTTATACGGCGAATTAGTATAATTTAATTAGAATTATATTTAGGGCGATTTTTTAATTTTTATTATTATTGCTAATTTTATAGGGGTTTATTTTGTCGATTTTATATTCGGAAAGGTCTATAGTAATATTCTTTAGGAAATTATCGGTTAATACCGCTATTAATTCTTTTTTAAGCCCGTATAATAAATAGATTATATAGACCTTTATAAGTAGGATATCCGCCGAAGGGTAAAACTTCGTTCTATTAGGGAGCGTAAATAGGGTTATTATACCCCTATTTACTAATAATATTTACGTTTCTTTTATAATTTTATTCGTTAATTCGTTAATAATTTTAGTAGAATTAGTAGAGGCGATATACGCCTATACTTACGGATATAAATACTATTATTTAAAGCCCTATTTATATTTAATATTATTTAAAACTTTATAGATAGCCGGCGGGGTCTTAGGCTAAATAATATAATCCCCGCTATTTTTATATATAATTACGAAATTATCCTCGTTAGTTATAATTAATATATTAATAAAGTAATTCGGCTTTTTAAAGAAATAGTAGAGGCCTACTTCCTATATAAGTATAATAAACGCGGTAATATCCCTTAGGCGATTAAGGGTTGGGGTTATTAAATAAATTAAACGAATAATTATAAGGATTTTCCTAATAAGGCGGAAGATAATTGAATTTATACTCTTGGCGAATTAAATTTCGTTTATAATAAGCGATTAGAATTTAATATTCTTTACAAATGTAATAATAATATAAATAACTATTATAATTTATTTCTTTTTCTTATAGAAAATTAACGATTAATATATTTTACTCCTATTAGAATTAGGAATTACTATTCTTATCGGAGTAAAAATTTATTGAAAATTATTAGGAAATTTAGGGGTATTATTACTTAATTCGTCTTCCGTATTATAGAAATCCTTACTTAAATTTGGGTTTAAGAATTCCGAATCGGTACTATTATCCGTTTAGTTCGATATAGTAATTATAAGGCTATTTTATAGGATGTACTTATCTTTATTACGAATTAGTTCGCCCTTCCTAATCGTCGTTAAATATTTTATAGTTTAGTATTTAATAACGGTACAATATATTATAATAATAACGATTTTAGCCGGGTCGGGACGATTTCGGGCCTGTATATAATTATTTATAAGTTGGTCAAAGGTTATTTAGATTAGCGTTCTATTCTATCGGTTATTTACTTTTTTAATTTAAGTGGGAAATTTAAATTAGACCTTAATATTTAGGCCCGGGAAGAATGACCGAAGTTTAATAAAGGTTTAAATAATTAGATTGGGTAGTATAATAATTATATTTAGGTATACCCGAATAGTTTTACCTTCGGAATAGTATTTCTATAGCTTTAAGTATTTTATTTAAAGGATAGTACTATAAATTAGAGTTTTACCGGTTTTAATTTCGTTTATAAATATAATATTTTTAAGGGGTAAATAGAATATACGATAAATAATATAAGTATTTATTAATAAGTTAATACGGATTAGATTTTACTCTTATAGGAATTAATAATAAATTAATTATAACCGGAGTAAATTATATTTACTAATAATTTAATATAGGAAAAGGTAATCCTTTTTCGTCCCTTCGGTTTTGAAGTTTTAATTCGCCTAATTATATATTTCTTAGAATTTATTATAGTTAAATATAGGCGGGTCGTTTTATAGGCTAATAATATTTTAAACGGTTTTATTAAGCGTTTATATCCCCCTTATAATTAATTTTATATCCGTAATATAATTAGCTAAGGGATAATTCTTCTTAATT
Organism: Neurospora sp. CHS-2018c; assembly: GCA_009806235.1. NCBI lineage: Eukaryota > Fungi > Ascomycota > Sordariomycetes > Sordariales > Sordariaceae > Neurospora > Neurospora sp. CHS-2018c. Next base: position 84,215 of record RAPC01000090.1, on the reverse strand, counting down.
AAGGATTTAAATAGGGTATTTCCTTCGATCTCCTTGCGAATAGAGGCCTAGGTAGTTTCTTAGGCAGACCCGGGTTCCCTAACTAATTAAGCGATATAATTGATTATATAATTCGCTTTAGATAGGTATATAGTAGTTTGAGCGTCGTCCTTATAAAATAAAGGGAATAAAATTTTGTCGATAATTAAGTCGGTAATTATTAATTTCCCGAAATAATTTTATAAATCCTCTAATAAAGTTATTAGCGACCGGTAATTTAAGTAAGGCGATATATCCTTTCCGAAGGAGATAGAACCGTAGTTTTTTAATATATTTTTTATAGCGGAATTGTAGTATATATTCTTTAAATTATACAATAAAGCCCCCGAAGTAATAAGAGTATTATATTAGTAAATACGCCGGGTCTATTTATTAAAGTACTTATAATTCTTTAATTCTTCTTTAATTAATTTGCGAAATTTATATTCTTTCTCTTATTATTTAAATATATATTATTTGAAGTTTATAAATATAAAGTCTAATTATATTTCGGGTATTTAATTTACCGCTTTAATAGGCGCGAGATTAATACCCAGAATATTAAATATATATAGCCTTTTAATTTTAATATTAGCGCTTTTAATTGCATATATAGTACCGAGGGTAACTTTACTTGATTTTCTATATAGGAAAAAGGTAAAGGTTTATTAGATATAGAATTAATTATCTATATAGTAATTATTATAGGTATAAATATTATTATTTATTAAATTTTGCTAGTATTATAGCGCGCCCTAGTAATAGGGCTATATAGTTATTTTATATATAGTTAAGAAGAAATTAATTATAATAGTCTTTTCTAGGTAAATATCGTTACTTTTAAAATTTAATAGAGGGGGGTCGAAGTCTTTATTACGGATTATAACGGTATATATTAATAAGTTACTAAATAGCGTAATAGATATTATTATTATAATATAGGCGATATAAGAATTAGAGAAATTGTTAATAGTATTAATATAAAGTTTCTAATAGGAAGTTAGGTATTTAATACTAATTTAGCCTTTAGGTTTATTATAAATTTTAAAGTTAGTTAAGGGCCCGAATTAATTAATTATTACTATTTATTAATATATATCTATTAGAGGGGTTCTAATAGGTTAAGTATTCCGGGTACTACCTTAATTTCGGGTAAATCCCGCTTAGTAGAATTAGGGTATATTTTATTCCGGTAAGAATAAGGAGGATTAAATAGCGGTTTTTATTCCTATAAGAATTATTATATTAATAATTCCTATTTGAATAAAATTATAATAATTCTTACGGGAGTAAAAATTATTTTATTAAATGTAGAGAAATTATAAATAAAATTTATAATTATAGTCGAAGTATTAATAAAAGTCCGTTAAAGTATTATATTTTATTAGTCCGGCGAATTTAGGGCTTATAATATTAGTATCCGAGAGAGATAAAGGGTATATTAACGTTTAGCCGGTAGGTATACCCTTTTAGAATTTATTAGCTTCCTATTCTAATATATTTATTATTTAGGGGTCCTTTTATACGAAAGTAAAATTTCCGCTATTTAATTGTAGTAAAATATCGTTAATAGTCTAACGAATAATATCGAAGTTCTTAAATCCGGTATTAGGGGGGTACTTATTTATAATTAACGCCAAATTATAATTATTTAACGATATAGTATTATAAGTAGTCGAATTATAGTACTAAATAAGATTTAGGTACTATAATAACTATAGCTTTTTAATATCGATTAAGAGGGCGATATATAGAATTTACTCTATTAAATTTATAATTTACTTAGGATACAACGCTATAATATTAATAGTAATAGGGATTTTACTTTAAGAAGAGTTATTGACCGGGTATTATTAAAGAAGGAGAAATTGTAAGAAGAGAGGTTATAAGAGGAAGGGAAGGAGTAATTTATAGTAAGAGAAGGGTATAGCGTACGGACTAATTAATTATTAAGGTTTACGTAGGTAATTAATTACGTTAAACCTAATTTGGATAAGAACTATTTAAAAATAAGATAGATATTCATTATTAATTAATATAAATAAATAATCTTATTATTTATTTCTTTTCTTCTACTTAGAAGTACTTCTATTTTTATAGGAAAGCGCAATAATAAAAGGTACTTTAAGGTTTTTATAGGTAAAAGTAGAGTAAAATCGAAAATTAATAAATAATCGGCGAAGATAAAATAGATATTCATTATTAATTAATATAAATAAATAATCCTATTCTTTATTTCTTTTCCTCTATTTAGAAGTACTTCTATCTTTATAGGAAAGTATAGTAGTAGAAGGTACTCTAAGGTTCTTATAGGTAAAAGTAGAACAAAATCGAAAAATAGCTCTTTTACTAATTAAAGAAATAATTAATAAATAATTAGTAACGGCTAGTGAGATTAAATAGGTATATCTTTATAAATCGGCTACTTATATATAATAAATAAGCGATTTTTATTATATATAATTCTATTTTATATAAGTAGCCGGTTTAAATAGCGTTTATTATAAATTTAAGTAGGTCTTTACTATTAATTATTATTAAATTAGGAGGATAGCGTATTTAGTAAATAAATTGATAATTAGTGTATTATTTACTTGCCGATTAGAAATAATTCCGATAGGAATAAAATCTCGTTTATAAAGTTCGTAGAATAGTAGGAGGGGAGGTATAGTAGGATATTATATATAATAATTCTTATAGGAGTAAAATCTATTATTATACGGAATTTAAGGGGTAAATTATATTTATATTGATTAAAAACCGATAAAATACTATTTTAAACTTTAAAATATAGGCCTTCGCTAGGGTATAGGGGGAAAAGTATATTAAATTATATATAGCTTAGGATAATTATTAATTAAATTACTTTATTATCGTTATTATTAGGGTCGGATATATTATGCGTATTATTAATTATAATCGGTTTATTTTCTTTATAATTAGAGAAATTGAAATATTTTCGATCTTCTCTACGCTCCGGCCGTATTTTTTTATAATTAAATTATTAGAGAATATTAGATAATAGTTTATATATGCTGTTGTATTGTAAATTGGGTGTATTAAAATCGGTAGGGTTTAACGGCTTACGACGCCGCTTTACGAATTTGTTCTTATATATTATATATATATAATTAATAATATTTATATTAACCGACGGATTAGTATACTTATTGCTATTAGGTCGTCCGAATTCTAATTCGATTACTTTACGAATAATTATAGTAAGGGGACCTATAGCCGATATCTTTGTAAAAGTAGACTTAATATTATATATAGAGTTTTTATTATATTTGATATTAAGGGTAAAGGAATGATTAATATATTTTAATATTAGGTCGATTTCTTTTTATTTATTATTAATAATAGTATATTATATTAGGTTAAACTTTAGAATAGCTTTAGATAATTCGGGGTCTGTAACTTCTAAATATAAGAGTTAAGAGAAGTATAGTATTTTAGGCCTATAATTCGTATTCTTTCTATTATAGAAGAAGAGTAGTAGATAGTTAACGATTTATTAGAGTATATTATAATTATTAAATTGGACGGCGCGAATAAGAATAATTAGTATTCGGACGATATATAAATACTAATAGATATTACGGAATTGTATATTAATACTACTATTAATACTATTTATATTATATTTACTAGTATATCCTTTTAAAGTAAATATTTCGGTATATATATTATTAAATTGTATAGAAATATAAGCGGGGCTATCTATTTAAATAGTAATCGTAATTACTATTTTTATACTTTTGCGATTAAAGATAGTAAGGTTTAGAAAATATTTATTTACGAGGTTTTGTATAAGGAAGGCGAGGATTTTAAAATAGAATATATTATAAAGAAGTTGTAATTTATAATAGAATTCGGTTTTCTGTAGCTTTATTTTTTTCGTCCGATTAAGGCTATAAGTATTTTATTCTATAAGAGGCTAAAAATATTAAAAAATTAGATTGACGAAGTTTAATTTAATATAAAAGAATATAAGGATAGAGATTATTTACTATTTGTAGTCGTATACGGATTGTACTTCTAATTATACCGAAATAATTTTCCGAATATATAATATCGTCTTTTAATTACTATAAACGAAGAAAAGCCGGTCGTTGAACTATTCCTATTTTATATTTAAAAGGTTGAGAAATAATTTATTATAAAGGCGGTAAACGTTAATAAATTCACTTTCGTTTTTATTAAAGGCGGGGGTTTGGAGAATAAAATTTTTAAATATCCGGTATTACTATATTTTAGGGAAGGGACGAGCGGTAAGACTATCCTATTTAATAATTGGAAATAATAATTATAATTTTGATATTATAAGTGAATCGACGGTATAACGAAATATACGTGGCGTTGGGGCGAGTAAAGGAATAATTTAGGCCTTTTAAAATAGAACGGTAGGTTAGAATTAATATAATTGGAATAATCTGCGGATATTAGGACTACTTATTAATAAATAAATTATAAGGTTATATATAGTATTCTATTAACTAATATTAGGGCTTTAGATAGTATTAAAATAATTATAATTATTATAGATAATAATAAGATTAGGATTGGATATAATACGTTTAAGATTTTATTGGGAATATTAATTTAATTGTAATAAAATGTTTAAGAATTGAATTAATTATTATAGTGGTTGTAAGAGTTTTAACGGTTATAATCGTCCTATTATACGAAATATAGATGTTTAATTTAATTAATATATTTTAAATACACTTTAGGATACTATTTATACGTAAATAAAGGCTTATAATTTGGGAAAAGAAATCCGAATTGAGGGGGGCGCGAATATTTATAAGAATTATAAAAATTATATAAATACGAGGCGAAATAAATTCGTTGTAATAAATTCGGCGTTTGTATTTGTTTTATTAAGTATACTAATATTCTATTAAGCCTTTAAAGAGTAAATATAACCGAGGCGTATACTTTTAAAAGAGCATTGTATTTTATTATACGATATTTGAAATTTATTAAGTATTATATAAATTTATAATATTATATAGCGTATTGCCCCCGATTATAAAGGAAGCGCTAAATTTCGCAAATAATTAGAATAATATAAAGTCGGTAGATTTTTTAATTTCGGCGTTTTTAAGCCCGGGATTTTAGAATTCGGGGTTTCCGGTTTAAAAGTTATTAGGTTCGATAGATTCGGCTTCTACGTATTTAGGTTTAGGTTTTTTATTTTTCTTTTTTTTCTTCTTTTTGGGTTTATATTAGAGAAGAAATATTAATTCCTTATTAAATTCCTAATTAAGAATTTCTATATCGGACGAACGATATTATTTTTTAAATTATATAATAATACTTTAACGAAGGAGAGTTTCGCGTACGTATTTATTACGTAAGGAATTAATAAATTCCTTTATATAAGTTCTAAATAATTAATTATTATTTCGAATTACTTTTACTTAACTACAAATAAATTATTATAGATTTCCCTTCTTAAAGCAAACCCTAGACTAATACTATTTAGTATTTTTAATTAGTAATTAATTAGGGTCGTAATTATAGTCTAGTAGTTTAAAAATAGTTAATAAAATATATAGAACGGGGGTAGGGGTCGAAGTTGAAATATTAGGGTTCGGAATAGGCGTAGAATAGCTATAAATAGGATTAATTAGGAGTAAATTCAATTCGGATATAAAGTCGGGCGAATTGAGTACGAATGTAAATCGGTTATTGTATAGAGGCGGAAGGGGCGTTTCGTTAAACGAGTATTTAATTGGATTTAATAGATCGAATAAATTGGATATTATACTTTAATATATTTTATTCTAATAAGAGTTATTTATTAATTAAGTAATTAGTTAGAATAAGGGTAATTAATTTTACTCTAACCGGAATAGGTATTTTATTCCGACTAGAGTAAAATTTTATATTAAATTTTTATTATTCTGCAGCCGACGGCCAAAAAACGCAAAACCCGCTCAGACCTGCTACCGCAGAAACGGGTTTCGGAGGTTAAGTGGGTCTGAGCTGAGACTAGGCCAGCTGAGCTGCGAAAATAAATATCCAGCACTCCGTGAAGCGTGTCAATGATTTTTTCTCTGGTGGTTTCTTCGATGAAAAGTGCGAAAAAACTTATAGGATCGTTAGAAATGCGCATTCGGTAGCGGTCAAGACCCATAAAAGTAACGGTCAAGTCTCCCCCACTTATTTGCACGTGCAGCTGCCCAGCCGCGCCAACCGCCTACCGTATATATTGCTGCCTAACCTTATCGCCGTCGCGCATTCTATTAACGACCGTTAGTCTTATATGCAATTAAATAAAGCTATCGCGAGACCTTACTCTACCGTTGCGCAATTGTTTTGAGTGATTATCTCGTTATCTTTATTATTATTTCGTAGAGTATTATCGACTTCGTTGTATTACTATACCGCCCGCTTGCCCGCCAGTAAATCGCGCGACCGTATACTCCGTGCAACCAAGGTAAATCGCCCACCCACCCGACTATAACAACTAATATTAACGGGACTTAATTAGAATCCCCAATTAAAATACCCTCGAGTCCGGTATAACTAGTTACTCCCTAGTGAAGCGTTCTTAAGAGTATAATTCCCCTCGAATTTCGACCGTTAATAATCCGCCTTCGCCGTCGCTTATAATTACCACCGCAGTCCCCTAGTATACGCCGTACTACTATTAAATAACGGACTCCCCTACTAACGAGACTAGCGATACTATTTACTACTAAGCTATTTAATATAGTAATTAAAGTACAAAATACCTTTAACTAATACGTCAACCGCTTCGGATTTACAATAACATAGCTCTCTCAAACGCGTAGCAAAGCCAAGAATAATAACGATATCGTACGGCAAGATTATAAATATAACTACAATAGCCAATTAAAACAATAGGGTCAAGGCATAAGAAATCGTAGCACTAAGCGGACGGGCTATAAATACCGGGCAAAAGTAGTCTTATACTAAAGGATAGGGAATAAGTAGTATATCGAAGAGATAAACAACTAATACAACTACTCGTTTAGTCCTATTAATCTAATTGCCAACGCCAACTTTTATTAGCAACGGTATAAAGATTACTAAAAGGATATTAAGACTACTATTGAAAGACTATCTAATATCGCCAGAATAATAATATATTAGATATTTTATTACCTTAGCGGTACCTTCGAAAATTTCGACGAAGTCGATCCTAACCTAATTAAACGAACCGAGTTCGCCGCCGCCATCGACCGCGCTAATAATAATAATCTAATATTCAATTTGCGGAATTATAAATTGACTATTACAGTATAGGAGGTATTGAATATTTAGAAGGCTATTCGTAAAGTAAAGTATAGTCCTTATACTACGACCAAAATACTTATCGACTTTCTAAGGAAATATAAGCGGGATTACGGTATTAGATACGAAGTCGAATACAATCGAAACAGTAGTCGAATTAAGAGAATCTTCTAGACTTTCAAATAGTATATAGAGATATAGAAGAAGAGCCCCTATATATTACTAATTAATAATATATATAAAATATATATTGATCTTACATTATTACCTATATTTATTATTACTTATATTTATAATAACTATTCGGATTTGAGTATTTGGAGTCTAATTTAACTAACCCCTTTTTTTTCTTTATAAATTAACCGCTTCAACCTCCCCCTCTTTAATATTACTAATATTAACTCCCTTAAATATAATTTTAATATAGCTTTCGGTCTATCAAATAGAGAAATAGAAGAAGATTTCGCGTAGTATTTTTAATACTTTAAAAACCTTTAATAAGATTATAATATCGCTAACCTAGAAGTATTTATTAGCGATTTCTATAAAGGGTTCAAAAAGGCCGCTATCGCCGCCTATCCAAACGTAAAATACCAATTCTATATATAGTACGTAATAAAAAACGTTAACTACTATATTAAAATTAAGTAAGTTCAACCTACTATTATCAATCCTACCCCCGACGTCGACTATACAATTCTCTTGCTAATAACCCGGAGTTTAAATAGTAGTAGTCCTAACCTACTATTATATTAAAGCGCCGGCGCTACTTAAAATAATAATGAGGCTAATAATAATAACGTCGACGAAGACTTAGAAGGCGGGGTTAATATAGAAGAGGTAGACGATGCCGCCGCTGCCACCGAATTTACGTAAGTAGCGGATAATAACGAAGGTGGTAATAGCAATAATAATACTATTAATAATACCGCCGCCCTTCTACTTCCGCTACGTCGTCGTAATATCTTAAAGTTTAATCCAATTTATCGATTCTATCCAAACTCGTATAAAGGCTTCTAAAGTGCATAGAGAAATGTAGTTTATACTAAAGACGAGGGTTATTTAAAAAGAGTATAGTAATTACTAGCCCAGGAATTTAAACGTTAAATTCGTAAATATATCCTTCCCCTTATCTCCCCTTTATCTCTACAATAAATAATATACCTTTTTCGCTAACCTATTGTAGTACTTTTAATTTACCTTTATAAGTATTACCTCTTATAGATTAACGAATTTAATAACCTATTTATCTCAAAATATCGAAATTTCGGTATAAAGGCAACTAGTCGAATTGAATCTACCTACAAAACTATTAAACGCTTCCTCAAAAACCGTTTCGCCTCTCTTAATTAATTATATAATTATATTAAGAATACGTATACTACTTAAAAGGATTGATATACTAGCAATATAACCGCAACGAAGACTAATTTCTTATATAAATATAAAGTAGTTAATCTCTTTAATAATATTTTAATAAAAGTAGGACCCTTCCCTATAAAATTAATATAGCTGTAGTACAAATATGCCTTCAGCGATTAATTCAACGAGCCCGGTCAAAATATTACGGGGCAAGGCTAAAGGTAGGGGGTAGGTTGGATATGCGTAGTTGTACGAAGAGAGGGAAAGAGAGGTGTGCGTAGGTCTAGCGATATAGGGTATAGTACGAAGGCTATGTATTACGGGGCAAGGCCAAAGGTAGGGGGTAGGTTGGATATACGTAGTTATACGAAGAGAGGGAAAGAGAGGTGTGCGTAGGTCTAGCGATGTAGGGCATAGTACGAAGGCTATACCTAGAACTTAAATTAGTCGTACGTATATACGTACGTAATGTACTATTGGCCAATAGTAGTAATAGCACGGTACGAGGCTTAATTGCCTATAGTAGGAGCCGTGCGTGTGCAAAATAGTTACGGCTAATCTTGTGATACTACCTCTTTATAAAAGAAGTTCTAAAGTTTTAAAATTTATATATATATAAAATAATAGATTATCCCCCTCAATTTCCGTTTTTAAATTCCTCTACCTATAGATGAGGCCTGTCCTCGAAATCCTCCGTTCGTAATTCCCGGATCCTCTTTATATCTTTAAACTCTTTTGCAGTCTAATTATTATTACTTTATTAATAGGTCCCTACCTCTAATTTATCTACTATATTCTTCGTAAGGAGCCTCTTCCCTTATTATATTTCCGATAGCCTCTTAAAAATCTTCTTAAAAGCTTCGTCTAATTTCCTTATATCTTCTTCGGATAGTGCCTTTGGCTCGTAGGGGGTCGCTACGATTGTTAAGGCTAGTATTTAGGACGGGGCTATTTATTTCCCGGTCGCGATATTTGCGACGGTGGTATTAATTTATTCCTTTAGGTCGGTAATATATTTAGAGCGTTTCGGAGGCGGGGCGGGGGTTCGGAGTACGCGGAGCGTTAAAGTTAGTATTCGGGGTGCTAGAGCCGGTATTAGGGTTTGTTCTTATAGTATAGTTATAATTTCTAGCTATTATTTAATTTCTAGTAGGATAGGTATTTCGGGGTAATTACTATAGAAGGTGATGATAGCCTTCCTCGCGTTAATTATATTAGCGATCGGTTCTTCGGTAGGGTTGTAATAAATCTATATTACTATATAGAATTAGTAGTAATTACCCCCCTTCTATTTATAATTGAAAAATTTATCGAATTCCTACTCTAGTACTTCTTTATAATTATTAATTCTAATTATTATTTTGCTTTTATTAGTGTGTATATCCCCCTAGATAGCGGCTTAGCTAAGTAGGCCTTCCCTATAGGGTTTAATTATAGAGATGTAGAATATTAAGGAGTATTGTATATTAATAAGTAAAATAAATTTAATATCGTAAAAATATATTTATTCGACTTTGAAGGGGCCCTCCTAATAGGGGTACAATTTATTATATAGGCGGCCGTTGGCTAAATTAATCGTATTTAGTAATACTAAATCTCTAAAGCGGTATTTTAGCGTATTGGACCGCTTTTTATTGGTATTTGCCTCGTAATAATCCTATACCTTTTTTGTTAAAGTATATATATAATCCTAAATAGCTTCGAATCGAATTATTAATTTGTAAGTTTTTAAGTATTCCTTTTACTAAATTGAAAATAATTAGGATAGGGTAACCGATAACGGTTTAATACCTATCCGTAGGTGAAAATTGTAATTAGCGAAGAATAGGGTAACTCTTATAGTTTTTAAGACTATATTATTACCGGCGAATTCCGTTAGCGGTAATTATTTAGTCCAATCCGTTTATATTTAGTTTATAAAGACCTATAAATACTACTCTATTTTTACGTTAATATATTCTATTTAGGCGTTCGTTTAAAGGTAGAAAGCGGAGTTTAATAACTTTTTAATTGTTAATTTTTTATAGACGGTGGCCTAGAATAGCGAAACGAATTGGGAGCCGCGGTTTGAAACTACGGTATTGGGCAGTTTATATAGGGTATATATCCTATCGATAAATTGGTCGGCTAATTCCTCTACCTCTATTGTCTTAGTAGCGATATAATACCGTATTTTAGTAAGGCGGTCTACTACAATAGCGATATACTTAAACTTCTAGCTTAAATATAGACTTTTTAGAAGGGGGGAGACGTAATCGACGGAGATATTTTTCTATAGTACGAAAACGGTTAGTATAGGCTTTAAATAGCCTATTTTAACTCTCTATAACGCCTTAGTTTTTAAATAAACTAAATAACCTTTATAATAGGCCTTTATAGCCTCCGCTATATTAAATTAATATTAATATTCGTTTATTTATACCTAAGTTTTATCTTTACTAGAGTATCCCGCCGTTAGTAATGAGTAAGCGCGATAAATTAATTATAAATAGGTAATTATATCGTTTAGGTTAATAAATACTCTTCCCCTATAATACGCCTTACTTCCTATTATAAAATACTCTATAAATACTACTTTCAATTTCTTTTTAATATAGGGGCGTTATTCTAATCGGTTAGGATTTCGTAGGTAAGCGATTATTTCCTATATTAATATAGACTAGGTATAACTCTCTTCGATAATATTGTCCGTAGACTTGTCTAATTCTTCGAAGGCGTTTAGTACTAATAGGAAGACTTTTTTATTAACGTCTAATTCCTTAATATTTACGGCCGATAAAGTTTTAAAGTAGCCGTCTTCGAAGTGGGCGGGGTCGATTAATTTATAATTCCTAATTTTTAAGCGGTAGTCCTCTATATCCAATAGTACGTCTTCAAACTTCCTATTCAAAGTATTAAGGCGAAGGTTCTTCGAATTTAAAATATAACGAATTAAAAAATTAAATCGAGATAAGAATTATAATTAATATATATAGCGGGGAATTAATTATTTATTTATAGTAAAAGTCTTCAAATTCTTATAGTCTATTACGATATCGAACGGCTATTATACTCCCTCTAACTCTAGCCTTTACTCCTCTAGGGCTTTAATAATAGTTAATAATTCTTTATTATAGATATTGTAATTGTATTCCGTAGCGGTATATTTTAATAAGAAGTAGGCTATAGAGTAGAATATATTGTCGTTACCGTATTAGGAGAGAATTCTTCTAAAAGCCCAATTAAAAACGTCGGTTTCGATTATAGTCTTTTTAGACTAGTTGTAAATATATAAAGTAGGTCTATTAATAAAAACTACTTTCAACGTTTTGAAAGCGGATTATTAAGTTGCGGTCTATTTCTATTCGGCATCCTGCTTTATAAAGTCGTATAAAGGCGCGGCTATAATTGAAAATCCTTTAATAAAACGTCGGTAGAAATTAATAAAGCTTAGGAAGCTCTATAAGAATTTTTTAGAGGTAAGGGGCTATTAGTCGGTAATAGCTTTAATCTTCTCGGGGTCTATTTTAATACTTTTAAATATAATAATTAGCCTAAAATATTTAATTTTCTTAGTATAGAATTCGTATTTATCAATATCGATTTATAGGCCCGCCTTAGCTAATTAATTAAGGACGTCGTTAATATAATACTTGTAGTCCGCTTTATTATTAAAGAAAATTAAAATATTATCGAAATAAGCGGTCGCGTATACGTTTAGAATATTGTATAGGATATTATTAATATAGTTCTAAAAAGTATTAAGAATTCCTTATAACTTAAATAGGTATATTAAGGATTTAAATAGGCTAAAACGGGTAATAAAAATAGTTAATTATTTATATTTTTCCGCTACGCGGATATAGTTAAAAGCGGTAATAATATTAAATTTAATAAAGATTTTTATTTTGTAAATAGTATTAAGGGTCTCTTTAATTAAGGGAAACGGGTAACGGCTTCTAAAAGTAATATTATTAATACTTCTATAATCTATACAAATTCGTATACCTCTACCTAATTTCTTTATAAATAGGATTTGGAAAGCGGCTTCCAATTATAATAGGCGGATAAAGCCGATTTTTAAATTATTATCGATCTATTTTTTAATAACGTTTAATTCGTCGGGGTTAAAGGGTTTAAATTTAATATACAGCGCTTATTCGCCTAATTTTAATTCGATTTTAAAATCGTAAAAGCGGTAGAGGGGAATAATTATAACTTTTTTAAATCTAAATATATTAATATACTTCTAGTATTAGTTAGGAAGCTTTTTTTTAATTTGTGCGTCGGTTTTGGGGGGTTTATTAACCTTTTCGTAGAATTTAGCAGTATCTTCTTCGGTAATTCTAATAATTTTAATAGCCTTTTCGTATTATTAGGAATCTTCTTTTAATTTACCATTAAAGTAAACCTTATTAGCGATTTTAATAGTATAAATAGCGACCTTAGACCCCTTATTAGTATAGGCGTCGATTTAGAGGTAGAAGCGCTTACTTAATAGCTTCTTATACTTAGAGCCTTTATTACTTATAATCTCTTATATTATTTCTTCGGTAAGTAAATCCGTTAATCCTATTCTTATCCCTACCTTTTTATTAATAATACCTTTATTATCTCTTTATTCCTTAGGCTTTAGAATACCTTCTTCTACTTCTTTAACCCGGGTTTCCTCTTCCGTTCTAACCTCTTCTATAATTTTATTAATTTCCGTATACGAAGTATAAAAAGTTCGAAGTTTATACGTTTCGTAAAGCTAATTGAAATTGGTTGCTATTAAATCCTTAATATCTACTGGGTTAATTAGGTTATTTAAATAATAAGTTCGACGAATAGGAATACAGTAATTTATATTAGGCCTCCGCTAGCTAGTAATAAGGCGGTAGATTACGGGTTTAGTCTTAGGAGTGGGGTTTATAATTAATAGGGTATTAGAACGTACTTCGCAAGCCTCTAACCGTACGAATTATTATTTTATAGTACGCTTTATTTATTAAATAAGCGATAGGCGGTTCGCAGTCTTAGGGTCGAGGTCTTCGATAATTATTAGGGTATATTCGTTTTCTAAGCAAAATATCGTCTTATCTTCGGGTTTGTCCTCTACCGCTAGGGCGGGAGGGGTAGTAATTCGATATACAACTTCGCAGCGTTTCGTATAATCTTAAACCTTAAATATTCGACGAAGGGAGAAAGATAGGTTAGTAAGTAGATAACGGCCAACGTATATCTTTATAAATATAACCGAACTATTTAATTAGAATATTGAGGGGTTATAAAATTTGAACTATAATATATTTAAAATTATTAAGTAGTCTACTATTAGATTATATACTAGTATTGTAATTATTTCGGTATAATAACCGATTTAAAGACGGATTTCGTAATAGTAAGTAATAAGGTCCTTAAAGATGCCGTCGGCTAAATATAGGGCCTTTGGCTTAGGGAATTTTAGTAGCGGTATAGTATAGCGAATAATAAAATTGCGGTTAATAAAAGCGAATGCTAAATACTTATTATTAATTAAGGCGGTACACTTACTTCGTTAATTACGCAATCTATAAATAATATAAGTAGAAAGAAGGATAGAATTATTATTATAGCTATTTAAGGTAGAATTCTTTAATTGAATTACTTCTAAGTCTACTAAATCCAAATCCACATCCTCCTCTTCTATTACTATTATAAACGACGGCCTCTCCGCACAATTCAACGGGGAAGCTATATATTTCCCTCGCCGTACTTAATAGCAGAAGGAATTAGAACGGCGGCCGGGGCAATTACAGTAGCGGGAGCGGCGGCGGCGTCTCTAATACCTATAGTATTAATACAAACGCCGTTACTATAACCAGTCTAGCCTATTACCGGTCTACTACTATTACTACCTCTATAACCGCTATTACGATTATAATTATAGCAATTACATTCCCTCTCCGCCCTAGGGATATTAGTATTAATACTATTACAATAATCAATAGCCTAATAATTAGGGTTACTATAATATTTATATAGATTATTCTATACGCAATAGTCGATAATAGCTTTATCGATTATACGTATTAGAAAAACGTCGAAGGCGGATATAACGTTTAAATCTATAATATTACCGCCTTAATTAACGGTGCGTTTAGAGGTGGAACCGCTATTACTACCGTTAGAGCCGGAGCCGGAGCCGCCGGAGTTATTCTTATAGAACGGGACGGCAATTTTATTATACTAATCGTAGTCTTCGAAATTAGTATTAAACGTATAGTATAGGGTAAATTATTTATTATAATTATTAAAGGCGGGGAATTCTTATTAGTAAGTAATAACGTTACGAATTTCGTCGGTAATTTTTATCTTTAAATAATAAGTCTTTATCGAATCGTCTAAATTGTAATAATTAACGAGGGTAATAAACTTGTCCTCGAAATTAAACTATTTTTAACCCTTAAATATTTTTAAAGTTTCGAAATTATAACGCAATTCGAGAGTAAAATTTATATAATTGTACTTAATATCGAAGAAGGCAAATAAGAGCTCGCCGGTCTTCTACTTCTACTTCTCCTTATTAACCTCCTTTAATATCAGTATAATTTAAAGAGATAGAGTATAAAAGGCAACGCCTCCTAAGTATAATAGGACTTAGGCGAACTTATAACGTTCGTTTTAACCGAAATACCAAATATTTTAGAATTAATAGAATTCAATCTTCGTACGCCAAATATAATAAAATTCAATACGCTTAACGGCTATATTACTTTTGCTAGTATAGGCCTTAAAATCCTTACTAGTCCTCGACTTTAGGGTAGATATAATATTAATTTCGTTATTTAATTTTAGGTTAGATTCGGGCGGGTCGGTAGATTAGGGAAGGTCGGTTAGATCTATTAAGTCCGTATATTAATAGAAGGACTTTTTAAACTCCTTAATAATAGTATTCTTCTTACGAAGGTTAGTAATATAGTTCTTTCTCAACTAATTATTAACTTCGTTAGCAATAGCGAATTCGGATATAGTATTAGTAAATTTACTCTAAATAATAATAAACTACTTCTCGAGAAGGGCGATTTTATTATTAAGGTCGGAGATAATTACGTCTTATTTTACTAACTATATTACATTATCGGCGAATACGTCGTTAATAATTATAATAAAAGAATTCGCTATAATAATATTTTAATTAATAAACCGGGTAAGGGCGGTAATAACGTATAGGAAAGCGTAATAATTAGTAAACTTAGAAGCGGTATCGAAATCGCTTTATTCAATTATAGCGCTGGGATTAAGGCTATTATTAAACGACTCTATAATATTCTTAAAGAATTATTTATAAGAGGGGTCGACGATTGAGCCGATAGTAGAAATAGTAATGTTTACGTTAATAATAAATAATATTAATCAATTCGATTAATAGGGGGAAAAGTTGCTACTTTATAATTATTACCTTATAATTAAGCTAGGTAGGCGCTACTTTGTAAGCGCTATTACAATTATAATACAATGTAGTATTATTATTTATTAGACTTAAAGTCAAACCTTCGGCGCAATACGACCGGGACTATCGTAATACGAGATAATTGCGAGTATATCGGAAATTCTTATAACGGCGGCGATTAAATAAATAAAGTTGTACGTTCGTAGCGTAATAATAAGTATAATTAACTATTACAGGGCAAGGCCAAAGGTAGGGGGTAGGTTAGATATGCGTAGTTGTACGAAGAGAGGGAAAGAAAGGTATGTATAAGTCTAGCGATATAGGGTATAGTACGAAGGCTATACCCAGAGCTCAGATTAGTCGTACGTATATACGTACGTAATATACTATTGGCTAATAGTAGTAATAGTACGGCACGAGGTTCAACTGCCTATAGTAGGAGCCGTGCGTATATAAGGTAGTTACGGCTAATCCTATAATACTATGCCTAGAGCACAGACCGCGTACGTACACACGTACGTAATATACTATTAGCTAATAGTAATAATAGCACGGTACGACGAGGCTCAACTGCTTATAGCAAGAGCTGTGCGTATATAAGGCAGTTATAGCTAATCCTATAATACTACCTCCCTATAAAAGAAGCTCTAGAGCTTTAAAATCTATATATATATTAAATAATAGATTACTCCTCAATCTCCGTCTTTAAACTCCTTTACCCGTAAATAAGGTCCGTCTTCGAAATCCTCCTCCACTCGTAATTCCCGGATCCTCCTTATATCCCTAAACTCCTCTACGGTTTAATTATCGTTACCCTACTAGTAAGTCCCTACCTCTAGCCTATCCTCTACATTCTTCGTAGGGAGCCTCTTCCCTTGCTATATTTCCGATAGCTTCCTAAAGATTTTCTTAAACGCCTCGTCTAATTTCTTTATATCCTCTTCGGATAGTACCTCTAATTCGTAGGGGGTCGCTATAATTATTGGGGCCGGGTTCTAGGACGGGGCTATTTACTTCCCGGCTACGATATTTATAATAGCGGCGTTAATTTACTCTTTTAGGTCGGTAATGCGTTTAGAGCGTTTCGGGGGCGGGGTTAGGGCTTAGAGTACCCGGGGTATTCGGGGTACGCGGGGCGTTAGTACCCGGGGCGCTAAAACCGGCGCCGGGGTCCGTTCTTATAGTATAGCTATAATTTCTAATTATTATTTAACCTCTAGTAGAATTAATACTTCGGGGTAATTATTATAGAAGGTAATAATCGCCTTCCTTATATTAATTATATTAGTAATTAATTCCTCGGTAGGGTTGTAATAAGTCTATACTATTATATAGAATTAGTAGTAATTACCCCCCTTCTATTTATAATTAAAAAATTCGTCGAATTCCTATTCTGGTACTTTTTTGTAATTATTAATTCTAATTATTACCCTACTTTCGTTAATACGTATATTCCTCTAAATAGTGGTTTAATTAGGTAAACCTTCCCTATAGGGCTTAATTATAGAAATATAGAATACTGGGGAATATTATATATTGGCGGGTAAAATAAATTTAATGTTGTAAGAGTACGCCTATTCGATTTTGAAGGGGCCTTCCTAATAGGGGTATAATTTATTATATAAGCGGCTATTAATTAGATTAGTCGTATTTAATATAATTAGGTCTTTAAAGTAATACTTTAGTGTATTAGAATACTTTTTGTTAATATTAGCCTTGTAATAATCTTACGCTTTCTTCGTTAAAATTCGTATATAATCCTAAATAGCCTCGAATTTTACTACTAGTTCGTAGGCTTTTAAGTACTCCTTCTATTAAATTAAAAAGAGCTAGGACGGAATAATTAACGACGGCTTAATACCTATCCGTAAATAAAAACTGTAATTAGTAAAGAACGGGGTAACCCCTATAATTTTTAAAATTATATTATTACCGGCGAATTCTACTAGCGGCAATTATTTAGCCTAGTCCGTTTATACCCAATTTACGAAGACTTATAAGTATTACTCTATTTTTATATTAATACGTTCTATTTAGGCGTTTATTTAAAGGTAGAAAATAGAATTAAATAGCTTTTTAATAGCTAATCTTTTACAAACGGTAGCCTAGAATAATAATACGAATTAAGAGCCGCGGTCTAATACTATAGTATTAAATAGGCTATATAAAGTATATATCCTATTAATAAACCGGTCGGCTAATTCCTCTACTTCTATTATCTTAGTGGCGATATAGTACTATATTTTAATTAAGCGGTCTACTACAACGGTAATATATTTGAACTTCTAGCCTAGGTATAGACTTTCTAAAAGGGGAGAGACGTAATTAATAGAAATATCCTTCTAGGGTATAAAAATAACTAGTATCGGTTTAAAATAGCTAACTTTAGCCCTCCATAATACTTTAATCTTCGAATATACTAAATAACCTTTATAATAGGCCTTTACAACCTCCGCTATACCTAATTAATATTAATATTTATTTATTTATACCTAAATTTTATCCCTACCGGAGTATTCCGCCGTTAGTAAAGAATAGGTATAATAAATCAACTATAAATAGGTAATTATATCGTTTAAATTAATAAATACCCTTCCCCTATAATATACTTTACCTCTTATTATAAAATACTTTACGAATACTACTTTTAGCTTTTTTCTAATATAGGGGCGCTATTTTAAACGGTTAGGGTTTTATAGGTAAACGACTACCTCCTATATTAACGTAGATTAAATATAATTCTCTTTAATAATATTATCCGTAGACTTATTAGGTTCTTCGAAGGCATTTAGTACTAATAGGAAGACCTCTTTATTAACGTCTAATTCTTCAACGCTCGTAGTCGATAAGGTTTCGAAATAGCCGTCCTTAAAGTAAGCGGAGTCGATTAATTTATAATTCTTAATTTTCAAGTAATAATCCTCTATATTTAACGGCACGTCTTTAGGCTTCCTATTCAAAGCGTTGGGTCGAAAGTTTTTCGAACCCGGGGTATAACGAATAATAAAATTGAAGTAGGATAAGAATTATAATTAATATATATAGCGGGGGGTTAATTATTTATTAGTAGTAAATATTTTTAAATTCTTATAATCTATAACGATATTAAACGGTTACTATATTCCTTCTAATTCTAATCTCTATTCCTCTAATATTTTAATAATAATTAATAATTCCTTATTATAAATATTATAATTATATTCCGCAGCGGTATATTTTATTAAAAAGTAGGCTATAGGGTAAAATACTCTATTATTACTGTATTAGAAGAGCGTTCCTTTAGAAGCCTAATTAGAAGCGTCGGTTTCGACTATAGTCTTTTTAGACTAGTCGTAAATACGTAAAGTAAATCCGCTAGTAAAAATTATTTTTAACGTTTCGAAAACGGACTACTAAGCCGCAATCTATTCCTATTTAACATCCCGCTTTATAAAATCGTATAAAAGCGTAGCTATAATTAAAAATCCTTTAATAAAATATTAGTAGAAATTAATAAAGTTTAGGAAATTCTATAAGAACTTCTTAGAAATAGGGGGCTACTAGTCGGTAATAGCTTTAATCTTTTTAAGGTCTATTTTAATACTTCTAAGCGTAATAATTAGCCTAAAATATTTAGTCTTCTTAGTATAGAATTCGTATTTGTCGATATCGACTTATAGGCCTGCTTTAGCCAATCGGTTAAAAACGTCGTTAATATAGTATTTATAATTTATTTTATTATCGGAAAAGATTAAGATATTATCGAGGTAAGCGGTTACGTATACGTTAAGGATATTATATAGAATATTATTAATATAGTTTTAAAAAGCGCCCGGGGCTTTTTATAGTCTAAAAGGATAGACTAAGGATTCGAATAAGTTAAAACGGGTAATAAAAGCGGTAAATTATTTGTATCTTTCTATTACGCGAATATAATTAAAAGTAGCGATAATATTAAATTTAGTAAAGATCTTTACTTTATAAATAATATTAAAGGTCTCTTTAATTAAAGGAAACGAGTAACGGCTTCTAAAAGTAATATTATTAATATTTTTATAATCTATATAAATTCGTATTCCTCCGCTTAGTTTCTTTATAAATAAGATTTAGGAGGCGGCTTTTAATTGCAATAGGCAAATAAAGCCGATCTTTAAATTATTATCGATCTATTTCTTAATAATACTTAATTCGTCGGAGTTAAAAGGTTTAAACCTAATATATAGCGTTTACTCGCTTAATTTTAATTCGATTTTGAAATTGTAAGAGCGGTGGGGGGGAATGACCGTAGCCTTCTTAAGCTTAAAAATGTCGATATACTTCTAATATTAGTTAGGAAATTTCTTTTTAATTTGAACGTTAGTTTTAGGGGGCTTATTAGCCTTTTCGTAGAATTTAGCGGCATCCTCCTCGGTAATCCTAGCGATTTTAATAACTTCTTTGCATTATTAGAAATCCTCGTCTAATTTACTATTAAAATAAATTTTATTAGTAATCTTAGCGGCGCGAATAGCGACCTTAGATCTTTTATTAGCGTAGGCGTCAATCTAGAAGTAGAAGCGCTTACTTAATAACTTTTTATATTTAATTCTATTACCGGCTATAATCTCCTATATTATCTCCTCAATTAATATATCTATTAATAGGTTATTTACCTATTCTATTCCTATCCCTACCCCTCTACCGACGACGCCTTTATTGTCTCCTTATTCCTTAAATTCTAAAACGCCTTTTTCTACTTCTTTAGCTTAGGCTTCCTCTTTTATTTTAACCTCCTCTATAATTTCGTTAATCTTTACGTACGAAGTACGGAAAGTTCGAAGCTTATACGTTTTATAAAACTAATTAAAGTTAATTACTATTAAATCTTTAATATCCATTAAATTAATTAAATTAATTAAATAATAAGTATAGCGGACGGGGATACAGTAATCTATATTAAACTTCCGCTAGCTAATAACGAGGCGGTAAATTACGGGTTTGGTTTTAAAATTAAGGTCTATAATTAATAGAGTATTAGAATGCGCTTCGCAGGCCTCTAGCCATATAAATCGTTATTTTATAATACGCCTCGCTCGTTAAATAGTTAATAAATAATTAGCGGTTTTAGGGTTAAAATCTTTAATAATTACTAGGGTATACTCGTCTTCCTAATCTTCGGGCGCGTCCTCTACCGCTGGGGCGGGAGGGGTAGTAATTCGCTATAATACTTTACAACGTTTCGTAAAGTCCTAAATTTTAAATATTCGACGAAAGGAAAAAGATAAATCAATAGGCAAATAGCGGTTAACGTATATTTCTATAAATATAACCGAACTATCCGGCTAAAATATTAAGGAATTATAAAATTTAAATTATAATATATTTAAAATTACCGGGTAGTCTACTATTAAATCGTATACTAATATTACAATTATTTTAATATAATATCTAATTTAAAGACGGACCTTATAATAATAAATAATAAAATCCTTAGGGACGCTATCGGTTAAGTATAAAGCCTTTAATTTAGGAAGTTTTAATAACGGAATAGTATAACGAATAGTAAAACTATAATCGATAAAAGCAAATACTAAATACCCGCTATTAATTAAGGCGGTATACTTATTTTATTAATTACACGGTCTATAAATAATATAAGTAAAAAGGAGGATGGAATTATTATTATAGTTATCTAAAGTTAAATTCTTTAATTAAACTACTTCTAAATCTATTAAATCTATATCCCCCTCTTCTATTACCGTTAAGGATAATAGCCTCTCTACGCGATTTAATAGGGAGGCTATATATTTCCCTCGCCGTACTTAGTAGTAAAAGGAATTAGAACGGCGGCTAGGGCGGTTATAATAGCGGGAGCAATAGCGACGTTTCTAATACTTATAGTATTAATATAAACGCTATTACTATAATTATTCTAGCCTATTACTAGTCTACTATTATTACTACCTCTACGACTACTATTATAATTATAATTACAACGGTTGCGGTCCTTCTCCGTTCTAAAAATATTAATATTAATACTATTATAGCAATTAATAACCTAATAACTAGGGTTACTATAACGCTTATACAAATTATTCTATACATAGTAATCGATAACGGCCTTATCGATTATACGTACTAAAAAAATATCGAAGGCAGATATAATATTTAAATCTATAATATTACCGCCTTAATTAATAATACGCTTAAAAGCGGAACTATTATTACTAATACTAGTACTAGTATTAGAACCGGAACTACTAAAATTATTCTTATAAAATAGGACGGTAATTTTATTACGCTAATCACAATCTTCGAAATTAATACTAAAGGTATAGTATAGGGTAAACTATTTATTATAATTATTAAAGGCGGAGAATTCTTATTAATAAGCAATAGTATTACAAATTTCGTTAGTAATTTTTATCTTTAAGTAATAAATTTTTATCGAATTATTTAAATTATAGCGGTTAACGAGGGTAATAAATTTATCCTCGAAATTAAATTACTTCTAACCCCTAAATATCTTTAAGGTCTCGAAATTATAATACAATTCGAGAGTAAGATCTATATAATCGTATTTAGTATTAAAGAAGGCGAATAAGAATTCGCTAATCTTCTACTTCTATTTCTCCTTATCGGCCTCCTTTAATATCGGTATAATTTAAGGAGATAGGGTATAAAAAGTAGCGCCTCCTAAATATAATAAAATTTAAGCGAATTTATAATATTCATTTTAATTAAAATATTAAATATTTTAGAATTAATAGAATTCGATCTTTATATACCAAATATAATAAAATTTAATATATTTAACGGCTATATTACCTTTACCGGTATAAGCCTTAAAATCTTTATTAATCTTCGACTTCAGAATAGATATAATATTAATTTTATTATTTAATTTTAAGTTAAATTCAAATAGGTCGGTAGATTAGGGAAGGTCGGTTAGGTTTATCGGATCTATATATTAATAGAAAGACTTTTTAAACTCCTTAATAATAACGTTCTTCTTACAAAGGTTAATAATATAGTTCTTTTTCAACTAATTATTAACTTCGTTAGCGATAGCGAATTCGGATATAGTATTAGTAAATTTACTCTAGGTAATAGTAAACTACTTCTCAAAAAGGGCAACTTTATTATTAAAGTCGGAAATAATTACATTTTACTTTATTAATTATACTATATTATCGGCGAATGCATTATTAACAATTATAACGAAGGAATTTACTATAATAACGTTTTAATTAATAAGCTAAGTAAAGGTAGTAATAACGTATAGGAAAGCGTAATAATTAATAAGCTTAAAAGTAATATTAAAATCGCCTTATTTAATTATAGCGCCGGGATTAGAGTTACCGTTAAATAATTCTATAATATTCTCGAAAAATTATTCGTAAGAAGGGTCGACAATTAAACTAATAATAGAAATAGTAACGTCTACATTAGTAACAGACGATATTAATCAATTCGATTAATAAGGGGAAAAATTACTACCTTATAACTCAACTAAGTAGGCGCTACTTTGTAAGCACTATTACGATCGCAATGCGATATAGTATTATTACTTATTAAACTCAAAGTCGAACCTTCAGCGTAATACGACCGGGGTTATCGTAATACAATAAATCGCAAATATATCGGAAATTCTTACAACGGCGGCAATTAATTAAAATAAAGTTATATATTCGCAGCGTAATAGTAGGTATAATTAACTATTATAGGGCAAGGCCAAAAGTAGGGGATAGATTGGATATACGTAGTTATACGAAGAGAGGGAAAGAGAGGTATACGTAGGTCTGGCGATATAAGGTATAGTACAAAGGCTATACCCAGAGCACAGACCGCGCACATATATATATACGTAATGTACTATTAGCCAATAGCAGCAATAGCACAGCACGACGAGGCTCAACTACCTATAGTAGGAGCCGTACGTGTGCAAGGCAGTCACAGCTAATCCTGTAACACAAAATCTATATATTAAATACAAGAAGGACTTTATAGGGCAATATAGTCTCCCCTATAAGCACTTAATAATAGAACTATTATAGTAAAATTAAGTATTAGTTATAATAGACGTAGATAAATACTAGTAATTAACTCCTAAAGGGGGTAATAGATTAAGCGAAGTTAAAAGGCGTAATTTTGCTATCTATAACCCTACCGTCTTGCCTAGCCGCTGTAAGAGAGCCTTATTCCCCGACTCTAATATATAAGAGTATATACGAGGTATACCGGTATATTAAATTATTAACCCGGAATGTTATAAATTACGTAATTTCGAAGGCAACCCTCTACCTGCCGCCCAGCCCGCCTAGCCTATCGACCGCGACTGGTATAACAACGGGTACGTACTATCTTATAATAAGGATAAGGCGCCCCGCCGGGTAATATTACGAAATATAAGAGGGAGGGTACCAACCTCTACACCTCGCCGTTAGAAATAACCCCGTAGTAAAGGTAGAAGTGGTAGAAGAGATATTTAACGAATAGTAATATAAGAGCTAGTAGGAGAGGCCGCCCTCACTCGAATAGATTTTGAAGAATTACGCCAAAGCCTTATAATAGGTCTCGCGGCGTTATAGAGGATATAAACTCCAATTCCAACTCCCTCTCCCTCTCCTTCGCCTTTTTATCCTCCAACTCCCTTACAAAGAGCTCTAACACCCTCCCCATTAGTCTTATTCTCTTAGCTACCTACGTATAGGCTATGCGCTCTCTTTGTACTTGCGGGTCCAAATGGTTGTAACATCCCCACCACACTTACCCACCTACCAATCCTAATATTACACTATTTAGACCTATAGGACAAAGAGACGCGGCTATACTACAGTTTGAGTATAACCTAAATAAAAGGGGCTATTATCCGCAAATTAATTATATATCCCCAATTTATCCTATATATTAAAATACTACCCAACGCAACTATACGCTTTATACGTACGCCCTATACGTATATCCAATACTATATATTTATTAATCCCCTCTTCTCCTACTCTTCCTAATATTAATAATATACTTATATCCTATTAATTATATCGGGTAACCCAACCAATTTCTACGCTTTCGTCTCTTCTACCTATATTCTAACTACTATATTCTGATCCCTATTAGGAAGTTTCTAACGAATCTTCGGATGAACCTTTTACGTTTAGAATAAATACTTTAGGTAGAGAGCCCTTTTCTCCCTATTAAGAAGCCTCTAATAAATCTTCGGATGAACCCTTTACGTTTAGGGCAGATGCTTCGAGTAATTCGAGTGACGATTCTAATATTTTAAACCCTATTTAAGAACTATTCGAATATATCCGTACTTTTATCGAAAATAATTATCGGTTAAGTTTATAGCAGTATATAATTTACTTCTATATATATCGAAGGATTATAATATCTTAGCGGTATAGTAGGCGTTTTAGTACGTTTATTAGTATATTTAGGGAACCTATTATACGCAAAGCATTTTTAAAAGCTAGCGTTTATTTATACTTCGAACAGGATAATACTAACTTCTCCTCTTATAAACCTACTACCTAATTTCGAATAGACAAATATATAATAGAGAAGTGGAAACTACCTTGGATATATTTTTAAATTTCCCTCTATATAGAATTTAAGTCGTTATTCTTATAATTAAAAGTAGAAGGGGTATTTATATTATTCCCTATTAATAACTTCGCTAATAGTAGTTATACTATCGAAGACGTCTCTAATATTATATAGATTCGCTTTCGTTTTCGTTCTATATACGGAATCTTAATAAAAATTGCTTCCGAATTAATAGAATTACTTACCGCGCTATATATATATTAATACGCCTACTAGAAATTTTATAAATACAAGTTAAAGGATAGTATTCGGAAAAAAGGGGAGATTTGTAATTACGTAATTATAATAGCGTTTATTATTATAAATTCCTACGTACTCTAAAGGAATACGTTTATCCCGAAATTATTCGGTATTTACTTTAAAAGTAATTCTATATAATTATACGTATATAATATACTAGCCTGGTTTAATATAGTTTCTTCCTATAAAGTTACCCTACAAATTATTAATAATCTTGTTAATATTTTTATAATATATAGTTCAGTTATTTAAATCCTATAAAGGACGACCTTTCCCCCTTTATAGGATTTAGATAACCCTACCCCTACTAGTTTTCTTATATACTTATACGATTATAAAATAATTTTAAATTCGTTAGCCGTAATCCGAATATAATTATTATCTATAATAATTTTAATTTTATAGACTATATATAAGGTCTTAATATAGGTCGGAAGGATATTATACAAAATTTTACTATTTATTTCCTTATTAGTAATCCCAATATTAATAGGCCGTTTATACTATCCTAATAGCGTCTATATATTAAATTCGAATTAGAATAGCTTTTTAACTACTTAAGTATTACGCCGCCATCCTTCGACAACGTAATCTATCATTTTACTAAAAGTCGATTAGCCATTATTTTTAAACAGAAATTAAAATAGTCTATCTTTCTTTTCTTAGTTATTAAACAACTAAAAACCGACTAAAGCTATATCTTATAAACCCTTATTATTATAAAGGACGAAGGTAAAATTACTAACGTATATCGATTTTACAATAAGTTCTTCCTTAAAATTCTCGGACTTTGTAAGGAGGACTTTAACGACCAATTCGTCCTCGTTTACAACGACTAGAAAACGATATTTTTTATTCGCTATATTATTCTCAATTAACTTAAAGCTAACTATATATATAATTACAAATAGTAGATTCTTATTATACTTATATTCTTTTATATCTTTATAAATTATATTAATATAGTATTTCACATCTTCTAACCTCTTATAATATAGGATATTTAGGGCCTTAGAAAGGATAAGAGAATAAAATAGTACAATATTTAGTTCTATAACAGTCGGTATTTATTAGAGGATATATTCGCCTTTAGGATTTTAGCCTTCCTAATCGCTAAATTCGTCGACTACAATTATATTTCAGAATTTAACTTTATCGAAATATTTATACGCCAAACTATATTAAATACCGGGGAAGAATTTATCGACCGAAAACTCCTTTCTATTTATAAAGAGGTCTTTTCCCTAACTACTTAATCTAAATATAAAATATCTTCGGGGATAATAAATATTAATTATCGCAATATTTATTATTATTTATAAATTATTCGTATCTTTATAATATTTAATAAAACCGTCTCTTTAGGGGATTACAACATCCTACAATAAATAATAAACTTCCTTCCTATCTTATTTTATAATAGCAAATTAAATAACTATAAGCCCGAAATATTTTACTTAATATAACTATTTCGCCCCGAAATTATAGACGAACTACTCGCCAATATTATTTTATAGTCTAATATAGTACAGTATTCTATAATTAGCAATTAATAGAAGGCAATTAATATAACCCTTAAATATATTAACGCTTTCTTTGCCCAAAATATTAAATAGAATAAGAATTCGATTTACGATACTAGGACTATATTCGTCCGGTTTTCTACTATTAGCCTTTATACCGTAGTTATCCGTAAAGTTATCGAAAACGATATATAAATTTATTAAACCGGTAAATATATAAATCTATCTACCAATAGAAATATTATTAATTATACTTATATAATATATTAGAATAAGTAGGCGCGTCGACAATATACTACTTTCCGACTACTAAGTAATTCGGGATTTAATACTCCTAATATCCTCCAATTTAAATTTACTATATTATTAGAATCAAAGCTTAATATATTTAATAGAAAAAAGGTTCGACTATTACGAATAGACGAGTAAACGATTATCTTTAACTTCAAGAGGGTTACTAAATATATAGAGAGGGATATAGGAAAAATAATTATTAATAGTAATAAGGGCGAACAAATATATTTTAATAATAGTATTAATTCCGATAACGATTTCGATTTCGTATAATTACCTACTTATAAAATTTAAATATTTATATAAATTAAACCGAAAATAATTTAGGGTAATAATAATATAAATTAATTTTATATATATTTTATATTTTATAAGTCTTTTTTAAAGAGAATATAGTACAGCGTATTCGTAGGGTATTCGAATAGAGAATTAAAGTTTAAATTCTAAAATACTAAAAAATAATCCGCCTCGGGTTCGAACCGGCGGCCTACTAATATATTAAATTATTATTTAAATATTTATTGACTGCTTATAATTAATATTAGAATAATATTAATTGCATTACTATTTATATTAGCGGACTATAGAATAATACATTAATAATTTATTTTATATAATATATATACTATAGATCGGCGAAGGCTTAATAGCGGGTTGACTAATAATTATTACCTAAATTCTATTAGGGTTGAAACCACTTCCCTACTAAATTTAAACTATCGATCGAATACTATTTAAATCTTATAGGGGTAACGGGTCCCGTCTCCTCTATTACCCCTATAGGATTTAAATAGTACTTTAAAGGGTAAAGAAGCTACTTATAATTATTTAGGAAAAAGCATTAACTAAGTAAGCGTAGAAATAAAATATAATTTCGCTAAAGGGGAAGGCTATTAAGGATCTTTTATTCTAATATAGTATTTACAATTTTAAATATAAGGAATTAATTAAGCGTAAAAATACTATACCGGTAAGGAATCTTATTCGTAAACTTTATAATTATTTTAGAGATTATAATATATTATATACTATTACGTCCTCTAAATAATAATTGAAAGATTACTAAAACTATAATCTAGTAATTAAATAGAGAGTTTAGCGGAAACTTCGCGAAAAGGAACGAGAAGTAGCCTAACTAGAATTATTATATATAAAGAAGCCAATAAGTATTATAACTTCCATAATTCGTATTTATACTAATTTAATCGCTATTCAAACCCTCTAGCTTCCGAATAACCAATCCACTCCTCTACATATATTTTTTTAATTTCTACGTTAAAACTTAATTATATATTAGTAATTAGCGGTTCCTTTACCAATTTCTTAATATACTTTATTATATCGCTCTTTTTTAGCCGTCCTTTAAATCCCCTTTAGAAATTTATAACGGCCGTAAATAAATCGCTTACATTAAGAACTTTCGCTAGCGACGTCGTAGCAGCAATTATAAATTGCCCGAAAATATCGGCTATTCTTATCTCTTACTTATAAAATAATAGAATTGAAAAGGTACCGCTAAATAGCATAGAAGCGACGGGAGTCAAATTAGGGTCGGTTACTATACGGCACCGTACCGTTAGGGTTATTTCGGTCGCGGCGGGGAGAATAAGTTTATTATTATCGTTTTTATTATCCCCTTTATTATACCCTTTATTATCGTTAAAAATCTTAAGGTATTAACTATCCCCGCTAATAAGCATTAAATTTATTAGATTCTCCTACGTTTTAAATAGTTCCGCGTAAATTGGTACGTATATTTTACGTTTTATATTAGCAAATATATTATTATATTAATTCGAAAAAGTAACCCTCTTTTTTTTAACAATAAGTTCGCCGTTTAGTAGGGATATTATCCGCTTCCCCTTCCCCGTCCCCTCGATTAGAATTAATATAGCGATCGAAAATTAATTAGGACTAATAAATATAGGGTTCGAAGAGGTAATACTAATAATACGGGGCCTAAATAATTTATCCTCCCTATAGAAGGAAGTAATAAAAGATATAGGGTAAATAATATCATTATAACTTAGTAATTAGAGGTTATTATCGTCGCTAATTTCCTCTCTAGAATTAAAGAGTTTATTACTATTATTATATAATAATCCCTCTTAATTAGCCGCTATATTAATCGAATTAATAATATCGTCGTTATATATTACTATAATTATATATATTGTAATTAGTAATATTGTTAGTAAAATATATAATATTTAAAATATTAAACTTCCGCTATTTCCCCTTACGAAGGCGGTTAATCGGATTTGGCAAACCTTATTATAATTGCAAATAAAAAAAACCCTTATTAAATACCGTATACGTACTAGTACTAGTAAAGCTTCGTAGCCCTATTTCGTCTAGGATAAATAAATGTAAACTTTAAAGCGTAAGGTTAATAGCGTATAATTTAGTTTATAAGTATAATATTAACTTTCTTAATAATTAATACCGAATTATAATTGCTATTAATTGTATTCGATAAAGGTTTTATATATTTAATAATATTACTAATTTATTAGAGGTTAAAATCGAATTATTATTTCTATAGGGTTTTATTTTTTATAAATTTATTAATTAGGGTATAATTAACCGAAAGTTTGGACTTCCTCTGGTCTATTAGAACTACGGAAACGAAATTTGGGTTAAGGAATTAGTAAATTAGGTTAGTAATATTAATAATTATTATAAAAAGTATTAAGAGATTAGGCCTTGTAGCTATCCTTATACTTTAGGATATTATACTATTACGTATAAAAACCTTCCTTATAGCAATTTATATTTCTAAATTATTTTTAAATATAAGTATTCTTATTATAGTCTTTATAGCGAAAAATATTTCTACGACTGTAAACGTTTTAGGCAGGTAAAAGTATTAGAAAAGTAAATATAAAGATAGGGTATAGGTTTACTAAAGGGGAAGACTATTAAAAATTTTTTATTCTAATATAATACTTACGACTTTAGATATAAGGAATTAATTAAGCGTAAAAATACTATATTAACGGGGAATCCTACTTGTAGGCTTTACAATTATTTCAGGGAGTTATTATTGCGTCCTCTAAATAATAATTAGAAGAATACCGAAGCTATAATCTAAAAATAGGATAGAGAATTTAATAAAGAATTTATAAAGAGGAACGAGAAGTAATTTAATTAAAATTATTATATATAAAACTAATAAATACTAACAGGTATTACGGCTTCCGGGATTCGTATTCGTACTAATCTAATTATTATTTAAACCCTCTAACTTTTAAATAACTTGCCGGTCTTTACGCCTATATTAAACCAATTCCCGAATATCGCCGTTATCGTTTAACCTAAACTTTTAATTGAATTAGAGTAATATTAGGCAAAAAATAAGCATTTTTAATATTTTTTTTTATTATTATTTAATAGCACTACTTAATTCCCTAACGGTCCGGGTCGTCGGGGTCCGGAATGTTAAGGTCCGGAATATCGGGGTCCGGATTGTTAATATCCTATTCGTTACGTTTACAGATAGCCTTCCTCTCCTTTATTATATCCTCTAATTTATTTTAGCAGTTTACTTAATAGGACGTATAATTAATTAAAATAATTATAATACCCTTATCCCCCTTCGGTTCTATTTAGGTTTTTATTTCTAATATCGTCGTCTATAAATTTACTAATTTATTCTATATTTATTCTATTGCGCGGCTTATTATACGAAGACTCTCCGCTATATTCCCTTTGCGCTAAATTATAATATCCCCTATATTTTAAATAAAACCCTATATTTTAATTACCTTTACCGCTATAGAACTATTACCGAAGTCCCCTACCCAATTATTTAAAATACCTAAGCAGTTTAAAATCTATATAGAATACTCTTTAACCTTATTCTTAACCGAATAAATACAATTTTTCTACTTTATATTAAATTACAAAGTATTAAAGTTAAATATATATAAGTTTTCTATATAACGGTTAAATACAAAATTTATTTCCTCACCCGTATTCGTAAACTATATTTAAGTAAATAAATATATTTAGCCTATTTATCTACCTAATTCCTATCGGATATAATATAAATCGAAGGTAATAAAGTTAATTAATTAGGCTATATAAAATATAGTTAATAGGGTAGTATTAGTAAATTCAATTATAATCGGTTATTAATTATTCGAATTACCCTATAAATTATAATTAATTTACCCTTCCAATTACCTAATATTATCCGTAACGATAGCGGACAATTGTATAAATATTAGCTATATATAATCTCCTCCTCGTATCTATCTATAATACAAAGTAATTTAAACGTAACTAATTCGTTAAATTATAGTAAGACTAGGACCCTATACGCTTAATACAATAGGGGGGTCTATAATATCTATTTAGATATAAAACGTTAGTCCGCCTTAAATACGGGCTCGTTAATTATTAAATAGACGTTTTTACTATCCTTAACCAATTTTAATATATTATTAAACTCCAATATAGTCTTACGCTAATCC
Organism: Neurospora sp. CHS-2018c; assembly: GCA_009806235.1. Taxonomy (NCBI): domain Eukaryota; kingdom Fungi; phylum Ascomycota; class Sordariomycetes; order Sordariales; family Sordariaceae; genus Neurospora; species Neurospora sp. CHS-2018c. The sequence continues at coordinate 52,065 of RAPC01000090.1, read as the reverse complement.
GGGCCCTTATTAGTATCTACCTCAAATTATATTACCCGCCCGGGGAATATAAATTATAAATAAAAAGTTTTAACTTTAATAAAAGGGAAGCCGTAATACCCGGGTCTTCTTATTATATATCCGGTAATAAATCTTTACTATTTTTCCCTAAATATAATTTAAATTAATAGTATATATCTATTAATATTTAAGGATTCTATATCGCTAATTAATAAATCGAAGTACCGCAAGCCGAAATAAAATTATAAATAATTATATTTAGGGCCGTTAAATCTCCTCGGGATCGGACTAGGCGATACTAAAACGGCCGTTTAAAACCTCTTCTTACTATTTATTTCGAATTCGATTAATTCTATAACCTAGAATTCGAAAGGGCCTTAGATAAACTTATATAGTATTCTTCCCTTTATAAACCCGTTATAAATTATCCTAAATAGAATATAATTAGGGATTATTAATTATTATTCTAGGCGGCGATATTTATAGGCTATCTATATATATTTAATATTAAATTTAACGCCGAATAGAGGACGTTGGAATTTATTACCGTCCGGTTTGAATAGGAGCGTATTATATAATATATATAGGATTGGATATCTTTATTTTAACTAAATAAATTAATATAAGTAGAACACTAAATTAGGATAAATAAATAGTATACGTATACCGGGGCTAAATAGGTTTTAATTATTTAATAGCCTTATTAGGAAGTGAATATTAAATATATCCGGAATTATAATAATAGGGTCGTTCAGAACATTAGTCGGAGGGCTCGGGGCCGTAATAATATTATTCGGGGTATTAGCCGGATAATTATTCGGAATATCGATTAAATATTTTAATTCCTTTATATTAATAGAATTATCCGCTTTACCCTTCCCTTTCACTAACTTAAATAGTACAAACCTTTTTTTCTTCAGCGGCGGCTATTATATACTTTCGCCCTATTTTACTATTAGAATCGCTCTTAGTAACTCCTTATATAATTAATTAATTAAATTTAACGTAAAGGGTAATATATAAATAGTAGTATTATACCTCGAACAGCGTCCTTTTCCTACTACTACACATATTAAGCCCGGGAATAGCCTATCGGGGCTAAATACTAAGCCCGGGGGTAGCCTGTCGGGGTTAAGTACTAGGCCCGGGAATAGCCTACTAGGGTTAGTTTAATATATTAGTAGTAATCTAGAAATCGAAATTAGGGTAGTATTTATTCGCTATTCTTCTTTATAAACCTGCCTACGAAACGAATAATAATAAAATTAGGGTTCGATCGTAATACGTTAAAAGTATTACCACTCCTAAATCTACTATAGTATATATAATTAAAGAAGTAAGTCGGTAGCTAGACGTTCGTAAAATACAAAATAAATAGTGATTATAAATCGTATTTAGAAATATAAAAGTAGGGTAGTAAAGAAATAAATAGTATAAGAAGGGTAAATAGGGTAGTATATAAGGGGAAACCTAGAATTAAAGGGGGTAACCTTTCTTTAAAAATAATTTATTCGGGGGGGCTAGATAGCAGTATTCGAAATATTTTAAATACGGTAATATAAAGGAATTACGCTTCTTATTAAAATAAATAGTATACGGGTATTAAACGACCTACGGGTATTAGGATATTACTACTTAATATTCTAATATATAGAATACTTATTAATTTACTAGTATAATACTTAGCCGCGTCCGCTTTTTAAATAGTTTGCCCGTAGGCTATTCGATAGCGAGGCGAACGAATATATACCTATTAAAAAATATTAAAATATCGTTATTTAATAATTTACTATATAAAATACCTATCCGCCCGATAGCGTAATACTTGCTATAGACCGATATAGTTAACGCGTTAAAGCCCAACGTAATTTACGGGGTAGGGAAGTGAAATAATTTCTAATCCGGCTCCGCCCTCTTCCAGCGGACTAATTTCTCTACCGGCTACTTATTAGCTACGATATATATATAATTTCACCGAGTGGGATACGGTAGTAATATTAATCTATTCGGCTAGCCGTCGGTAATTATAAATACAAATTAATTCCCAATTAGAGCGGGTTATACAATTAAGCGAATAAATAGCGTAATTACCGTAGTAGGTCTAATAGCGCGTTAAGGAGTAAACGACAACTAGGCTAGTTCGATGTCGAAAAATATAAAAATACTAGAGTGAAAAAGTAAAAGCAATTTAGGTTTCGACTTTAGAAAAATTATTTTATCTATTAGATCCTTAGAAGTAGTTGGAGAATATTATTGTGGCTTTCCATGTAGCGCTATTGCAAAATTATATATAGAATTATAGGCTTCGTTAATATAAATAAACGAATTTGTCCAACGTTAAAATAAATTTAGATTTATACTTTCGTTCGTACTATTATTCTAATCGATAAGAGTAAATTTAGTATTTTTTATACTATAGATTTATATAGAATTGGTAATACTAGACGGAAACCTAAACCCGAGTCGGAAAATGTCTATACAAATACTATTTATAAACCCTTCTCTAATATCGATCTTAAGATCTTCCTAAATATTAACTCCTTTTACGGCTACTAATATTTCCGTATCTTTTTCATATTATAAACTTATATAGAATTAATAATATTAAAATAAGTACCGATTCCCTCTATAGCTACTAGTATCTCCGTATTTTTCTTATACTATAGATTTATATAGAATTAGTAATACTAAAATAAGTACCGATTCCCTCTACGGCTACTAATATTTTATTATCCTCCTATATATACCGGACGACCGACTACTTTAACTATAATTAAATCCGATAGGGGATCGCTATTTCTACCCCTATCGGATTTATACGAGGATAGGATTAATTACTATCCTCCAAAATAGTCTCCGAAATTAATAAATTTAAGGGATTACCCTCCGAATTAGTATTATTATTAGGATCTAAAGCATTATCCTCTATATTAAAATTTAAATCACTATCTTCAATATTAAAATCCAACCCACCATCCTCTATATTAGAAACCTTATATTAGTTTAAAATACTAATTACTATATTAATATCGTTACTAAGATTTAACCTACTATCCTCTATATTAAAAACTTTATATTAATTTAAAATACTAATTACTATATTAATATCGTCGCTAAAATCCAACCTACTATCCTCTACGTTAGGAACCTTATATTAAATAAAAATACCAATTACCGTACTAATATCCAACCAAAATTTCTTTATTGGCAAAGTTTAGGTTAGGGTTAGCGAAACGTACCGTTTCCTCTACAACGTAAAAATTTCGTCCGCTTAGGACATTACTAATATACGTTAATTATTAATATAAACTACTATATTATTTCTACCGGTAATATACTCTACCTAGCCTATTTCTATAATATACTTTTTCTATTCGTTAATATAATATTTAAATTCTACTTAGGATAAGCTAATCGGAATTTGGGCTAAATTCTTTAAATATTTCCGCTTTTAAATATCAGGGAGCGAATTATTTTAGGCGGCCGCTACTCGAAAGGCCTTTAGAAGAATTTAGTCCAAAGCTTCGAATTTCAAATTTATATCAACGAATATAGGCCTAATAATTAGGAATAGACGGATAACGTTATTAAACTCGGGATTATCCTCGATTCCTTTAATATAGAATTTATAAATACAAATATAAATCCTCCCAATTTTCTTAGCGCGAAACAATATATATATATTAATTTATTAAGGGGGCTCTACTACCCAAGAAAATTAATTAAAATCGTAATTTAAAATTAATTTCGCCGCTTCGTATATAATAACCGCCTTTAATATAAACAATCGAATATTTTTCGGGAAGTTGAGGGTAGGTTATAAAATATAGATATACTAAGGGAAGGGTTAACGCGGCGGATCTAAATCTTATAAGGGTAAAATGAAGACAAACCTTACGAATAATCCGTTCCTCCTACCAATTAGAAATAAACCTATTAATTTAGGGAAAGTACTATATAATTATTTTAGTCTAGCCAATACAATACAAACGACCTATATATTAGAAAATTGTAAAGATATTCTATACGAACCTAAAACCGATCCCAATATTATATTAGGCGTAAGCATTTAGCCCGATAATATTTATATTCGAATTAAATATTAAAATATTAATAGCCGCGTATTAATTATTCTAATCCCCAATAATAGTAGACTACTCCTAAGCGCTTTAATTAAGTATAATCGTTTTAACAATAAAGTTCGCTTTTTATAAGATTAAACAAAGAGTCCTAATAAAATTAAACGATACCAACGAAATTAAATCCTATAGGGGAGGCGCAGAATCCTCCCCGATAGAAAATAGACGAAAATTGAACAAGTAGGGTATTTATATTTATATTTAAAGGTAATTAACTATAATAAAGATACACTCCTTTTTGCGAAATATTTCTATATACTTATTAAGGATCTACGTCTAGAAAGGGGATTTACCGCATACCTAAATAAATATTTACATCCTATCGATAAATAATAGGACGTTTAAATTAAAGCTTAAATAATTATATATATATACTAAACCGCCGTCAAATTGTATCTTAACTAAGGCGTTTACCTTCTCCCTACTTAGGTTCGTACCGGCCTTAGCCGGTTTTTTACCCTAGAGGGCCGTATTAAAATCCTTACTATAATATAGTTGTCGCTCAGCGGCTACAGCTACCTCCTTACAGCCGATTAAATTATTTATTTATAATATATCCTAAGCATAAAAGTCTTAGGCTAAGAATTATAGCCCGCGTATAAAAATAGGGCTAAAACCCTTCGGATTATTATTAAGGCCCAATTAATTTAGAATAGCAGCTTCCTTTAGCTACTCTATTACTAAAGCTAAGCACTTATTAGTAAGGGCCGAAACCCAACCCCTAAAACGCTTACTATATTAGAAATAAACGCGGTAGACTTATATAAGTAGGATATCCAAAGATAAATATACTACTTAACTATCGGGTAAAATTAAGGGTATATCTATACCCCTAAACAAAAAGAATACTTAAAACTCTAGGATAACGACGTTAGTAGTAAGGGAGGTAATAGCGCCTTTATCTAAAATAAGTTTTTAGAATTCCGGGTAAAAAACCTACTACTTAAAGCCCCACTCCCATTTAATAAAATATAAAGCATCTACAATAATAAACTTTATATTAGACTTAAATATATAATTAGGGTATTTCTAATTATATATACCATTATACTAGAACTAATCCAAATTCTATAGTAGGCGTATTACTACAGGCAACTTTATATTATCCTAAAGTATAAACATAAACGCCTTTATATTTTAAACGCTATTTAGGAGGGGTATAGTAAAATAAAATATAATTATATTACGCTTCAACTTATAAATTTAACGCTATACAACGGTATTAATATTACGTAAAAACTAAACTTCATCTACAATAACGCGCGCAAAGTAAACGTCCTTATAAATAAATATATTTAATTTATACTATTTACTATTAACTTTACCCCTTCTACAACGGTTTAACCTATTACTAAATACAGTTAATATAAAAAAACGAATCAATATTCGTTTAAATCCTATAAAGGAAGCGAAGTATTTACCCCTATAGGATTTAAAGGAATTTTAAAACTTATTTATCGCTCCCGGCCTTATCGGGCTCATCGGTAGAGGAATCCGACGATAAATAGTCATCCTCCGAAATAAAATACAGAGAATCCAAATCCTCGGTATCGTCGGCCCTACCCTTACCTTTACCCTTAGCCTTAATATTAAATTTAGCCTTAGCCTTAACCTTCTTTTTTATTAATAGTTGTATTATAATATAATCTTTAACCTTTAACCTATCGGAATAATCCGCCGGATCGTATTAGATTTTATAAATCTTAACCCAATAGCGGAAATAAATTAACGTCGCCGCAAAAATAACGACCCGGGCCGTATCGGAATTATACCGCTCGCAAATATACTCCTTTATTAAATCGTCGAACTAGTCTTAATTAAAGGTTTATACCTACCTTAAATCCTATTTAAATAACCCTTTAACTATACCGAACTAATAATAAACTCTAAGCATCTCCCCGAATATTTTAATCGCCTCTATAAATATTTAAATAATAAGCGAAGCGGGTATTAATATAAATATCGGATAGGCCTTTACGGCCTCGCCCTTCTTAATATTACGTTACAATTCCGCAAAGTGCAATAGAATTACTATTAAATAAATAATTATTTTCCCAATACCAACCTCATTAGCTAATATAATATATTTGAAGGGAGATTTTTCGAATTACCGGATAATATACGCGTCTAAATAAAAAAAAAGGGGTTAATACTACGCATTTAAATCCTATTAGGGGGTAAATAGGATAGTTCCTCTATAGGAATTAAATAAAGAGGGGGTATAATTTATTAACTAATTAATACGGAAAAAGGAATTTCTTATAATAAATTGGAAAAGGTAGAATAAAAATATTACCCGCGGGTTTAAAATCCCCTAATACCTATTTTGCTTAGTCGTAATACTAATTAAGAATATTAATATTACGCTTTATTATTATTTCGGGAGGATTAGGGATAGCATTTCAATTAATAGGTAGGATCCTTCCCTATATTTCTATTGCCTTATAGATTGTAATATAGTCTAGCAAAATCCTTAAGAGTAGATAGCCTTACTAAATTATATTTACTATAGCGTATCGAATTTCCAAACGTACTTCTACTAATTTTTAAATATCATCCTCCTAAAATAAGTCCGGATTCTTAATAGAAGTAGCTAATTGGCCGGGCACTTCTTCGAATTTACTCTAACGCCGCCGGAATTCTAATACGTATTCGGTAACTATATTTTCGTATAATTCGAAGTCGTCGAATTATTCTTTTATTACTATATACCTTAAATTACCCTTAAGTATAAAAATCTTCGAAATAACCGATAAATCCTTAAGGGGGTGAAATTCTAAGGGGTTTCAGAACTTATTAGCCTTTTTTTATTTATATAAGAGCCTAATAGTAGTAATTAAAGAACTTACGTCTATTTTAAGTATATCCTATACTTTAAAGTCTTTAGAGAGCTTAACCATTTCGCTATTAAACTTCTTAAGGATATTCCAATTCTCCCCCAATTTTAAATAAATACGTAAAAATAATTAAAAGTACGCTAAGTTCGCAATCTTATATTCTATTATATTTATTTACGTACAGAGTTAGTATACTTTTAAATTCTAACATTTACTTAGCCAAGTAGTACTAACGGTTAACGTTTAATCTATATTAATAAAGATATCTTTAGTAATATTATAAATTTGATACGTTAATTACTATACGTTATTACCGGTAATCTCGCTACATCGATCTTCTTCTACTAATTTTACTAAATCTTCGACGGAAAGGACGAAGACTAGCGTAGGTTTAACGTCGTCTAGGCTTTTTACCCTACTAATAGTAAATTTATAGGAATATCGACGCCCGTCGTAAAACTACGTAAAGTAGATTATTATACAGAGCTAATCGTCGGTAGAATATCTAAACTATATATTTTTAGCGAGCGTATCACTAATTTGGATAAACTTAAGTAGGCCTATATCGTTTATATTATTACGAGAAGTCCGGAGATAAATTAGCTATATAGCGAATATAATCGCCTCTAAATAAATTATATTCTTATCCTTCAAAGATAAATAGCCTATACCCTTTAAATCGCTATATTGGATGGCGACGGTACGAATAGGGATATTTTCGGCTTAGGATAGAACTTAGAAAATTCGATTATAATTCTTATTATCTAATATATTAGGAATAATATTCTTCTATATTTTTTACTACCCGCTATTAACGCCGGGCTAAGGCTCTTCGCCGTATTCCTAAAATAATTTAAAATATTTGAGTAAGCCGAATATTAAAAATATTATAATATAGTTAACGAATACCCAGAGTATATTTAAATCCTATAGGGGATAATTATAAGGTAGAATATTCCTCCCTTATAAGATTTAGGCGAGAAATATATTTACAAACGTAATCTAAATATTAAATTAGCGCCCGAATACTTTTATACCCCAAAATACCGGCTATTTTATTATTTTTTAGTAGAAAGCCCGTATTAATATACTAAGCTATTATTTATCCTAGTAATACTATACCCTCGCCCTTTTTATCGGCCTATTTCTTCCGCTAGTTTATTATTATAGGTATTATATCAATTTAAATACGCCAGTAAACGCCGTTACCTTCTACCTACCAACTAGTATTTAACTTCGGTACTAACTTTTATACCTCCCTAATATTATAAGCCCCGATATTAGGGAGGAATCGTTACTATAATAAAATATTACTAAATTATTCCCTTTTAATATTATATAATTTTCTCTTTACTTTCTTAATATTAGTAAACTTATACTACCTAAATAATAGGTAATATAAAAGCTATAGTATAGCCGGATTTATCCCGTCGAAAAATATATTTATAACGTCCGGATTTAGGTTTTTTACCAATTAGGAGGTACTACTCTTATTTCGCACTATCTATTATAATTAAAAAACTGCTATATATTAATAAAGTAAGGAAATAGGAGTTATTTTTACCTTGGGTAATATTAATTAGATCTAAATCCGATTGGGGAATTAAAGGGTTAACCCCGAATAAAATAGGATTTAAATCCAATAGAGGATAAATAAAGACCTATTAAATCGGGTATAAATCCGATAAGGGATAAATAAAGACTTATTAAATCGGGTATAAATCCGATAAGGAATAGGAAAAGTATAATTAGGTTATACGAAGAAGGAAGAAAGAATAATTTTAGTAAGTATAGGGGGGGTTCTTATACCTATATATAGATTATCCAAGGCTTAAAATTTAAAGTAAATCTCAAGATTCTTATTTATTTTTATTTATCCTTTATCGTCCCCTATAGGATTTAGACGAAGGAGTAAAAGGTTTCGTTTAAATACTATTCCGTATTATAAAGCGCGTATATTTACCTCTTCTATTTTAGTAGTATCGTACTAAATTTTACCCTTTTAATAAGTAGGATTATATTTGTATATATATTAGCAGGAGTAGCCGCGGGTAGGGCTATACTTATATATATACTAATAGGATAAGTTATATATAGGGTTGGCCTTAGGGTATTAGAATTGCTATTCGTAGTAATTTTTAAGCGTTATATTTCTTCCGCCCGTACTTTTACTAATTTCCTCTTTTCTACGCTCGCTTTATTACAAATAATCCGTTCTAAATTAGTAATAAACGTTTCTAACGCGAAGGGGGTAATACACATATATTTTACGAGTAATATATCGCTATAATCTCCTAACTACTTCTACGCTTCGAATTTTAGAATAGCTTTAATAAAGTCTTATATAGTAGATATAGAAATCTATTTACCGAACTTATATATAAATACGTATATAAGATCCGAGGATATAAAAATTTCCTTAAGTAGGTCGAAGAGTTTAAGGATATTAGAATAAAGAGTTTTCGCTATAATAATTATAAAGTAATTTAATTTAATTAGAATAAAGCCGGCCTTAAATAGTTTCGCCGGGTATTTAATAGTAATTATAAATTTCTTTCTCGGAATAGGTAATAAGAGACCTAAAGAAGGATAATATTTATTATAATATTACGAAGGAAGTATTACGATAAGAGTAGTACCGAGATAATAAGCGTCGAAATCTATTATATAATTATACAATTCCCCGAAAATAAAGGGTAGCTTAAATTCTTATAATAATTTCTTCGTATATAATTTAAAATATAGTATATTGACGAATTCGTATATCTCCTTCTACTTTTTAATAACCTTCTCCCGGGCCGCTTTCTCTATTTTATTCTAAATACGGAATTATTAATTACTATCGCTAATACCTAATTCTTACAGAACCCATTAGGCAATTATAATATTTTTTTCAATTAATAATTCTTCTTTATTTAATATACTTTCTTCGTCCGAAATATCCTTATCCCCCGAAGTAGGCGATTAAACCGGTTCTTTAAATAAAATAAAATTTATTATAATATATTATAAAGTAATATTAATAAATAGAAGAGACGGTATAACCGGCTCTTTAATTAAAGTAAAATTTATTATAATATATTGCGAAGTAGTATTAATAAATAGAGGAGACGGTACGTATTAGGCTTTAAGTACTAGAATAGCGGAATAATATAATAAAGTACTACTATTAAACGGTACAATCAGTTTTACTTTAGCAAATTTATATAATTAGCTAAAATAATTAAATTAATAATAAGGGATAAAATAAAACCCTATATTATACGTAATAAGATCCGTACGGACGGCGTATCCGAAGTATTAAATTAAATCCGCGACGTTATTAAATTTAACCGCGCTATATTATATTACGCGCTATATATTTAGAATATCTATATTTATATTAAGCAAAATAATAGTAAATATTATCCGGTACGTAGAATTAAGCCGCTTAAAATCTTTATATATAGCCTTCTAATTTAAAGGATAGGTATTAGCATTATATTTACGAATTACCTTTATTACGCGGGAGGGTTCGTAGCCGGAAAATATAAAATATTATAAGAGATATAACTAAGCGGAAAAAAATAATAGTTTACTATTAATATAAATAATAGTTTTCGGAATAAGATAAATATTAGGTTGGGGTTTGTTAGGCGTTATTACGCTAAAGACGAATTCGAACCGCCGGTAATCTCTAAGTGCGCTTGGTGGAATCGGTTATAGTACTATTATAATATTAAACTAGTCGATAGAAGTACGAATAATAGAGAATTTACTTAAATTATAACCCTCTAAACGGAAATTACTATACTTATATATATATAATTATACTTCGTAAGTAAAGGTAATCGTATACCTAAACTAAGGAATATTAAATAGAATAGCCGTCTTAATAGTATAAATATCGGTAAATTATATCCGAAACGTATACTATTAGAATATAGTATATAATTCGTTTATAGCGATAAATACAATCCGCTAATTAAATAAAATTATACGTATTAATTCTATAAATTTTATATAAGTAATTTGTTTTAGACCGAAGAGGATATATATATAATTTCCCTCTTCTAAATCCGATTAAAAGAGAGGACTTTATTATATAATTAATTAAAATTCGTTTAAATCCAATAGGGGGGTAAAGGGTTAGTACCCCCTATTAGTTTTAAATAATCTAAATATAAATTTATACTTTTATAGTTAATTAATCGATTAAAATAGGTCGAATATTAGGAAATTTATTTATAATATTCCACTATTCCTCGCTAAGCCGATTAAATAGTATAATTTAAATAGTAACCTTATTAATTAAAATAATAAATACTATTTAGAAAATAATACTCTTACTATAGCCCGTACGGGCAATTAAGATTATATCGCCTCGTCGGTAAATAATATAATAAATAAATTTAATTTAATTAGGTTTTAGGCAACGTTAGTTTAGGTTTATAAATAACCCCTAATTTAATAAATAAATAGCGACTACGTTAATAAAGTAGTATTATATATTTTTAACGTTAGTAGATATTATATAGCGCAATATTTTAATAATTTAGTCTTAGAGAGCCGGATTAGGAAGTATAGACGTATCGGGCTGCCGAAAATCGGTAATACAACAGATTAATTCTATAACCTCATTAATATTAAATTTATAATCGCCTATTGCACATACAAATTTTCGGGTCGATACGACGTTAAGTTATAGAAATAGAGTATACAATCTTTCTAAATACAATTTTGTAGATAATAAAAACTATAAAATAGTATTAGTAAATAATAAAAGCCTTATAGAAATACGAAAAAAAGTATAGAAAAATAGACCTACTACTCGTACTATCTTCGGACATTTTATTTAATTGAGTTTGAAATTTTTATAGTAATTTAATACTCGAGTATTTGCGGAGAGATAGGACCTTTCTTATAGATAATAGCCGGTTTCGTTCAAATTATATATAGACATAATCCTAATATTACACTATTTGGACCCACAGGGTACAAAACGACTACGCCACATGTGGCGGGGAAGTGGATGTGGGCTGACATCTAGGTTGAGCGTCTGTTATAAGAGACTATTCCCTATCTCCCCATCCCCAAGTCTAGCAGCAGCCGCCAATTTAATAATAACCGTCTACCAACTCCAGCCAACTTCGTTATAAAATACCAACTCCTATCAAATAGCTAATACCTTAATACTAAGACCTCCCTCCCCCTTCTAATTAATAGTAGGGAAATTCATAGGACTAGATTATACCAACAACGTAAATAGGACTACCTCTAATACCTTACTCCCAAAATTAATACTTACATAGCGGGTATCAAAATTAAGGTAGGCCTATACACTCTAGCCAGTACTTATACGGCGGATATCAATTTTAAGGTAGGCAGTAAGTATAATAACTATAGCAACTGGTATAATAATAAGGACAGCAGTTACGCTAGTAAGAACCGTATCAACCCTCTCAGCAATAAATAATTAACTAGATTAATAACTCTAAATAACTTCATATAAAAGAGCGACGTAGATTTAGTAGTGTACGCGCCACGGTATACTAGACTGGCCTGCGCTGGCTGGGCGGCTGCACGTGCAAATAAGTGGGGGGGACTTGACCGTTACTTTTATGGGTCTTGACCGCTACCGAATGCGTTAGAAATGGAGATGTTGGAGGGACTTCGGCCTAGATGTTTAGGAATTATGCAGCGAGGTGGAATTCCCAAATAGGTAAATTTTCTGGACCTGGGATACCGCGCCCCGTTGGAGGGATAGATATAAGGCCTCTTGAGATGCACGACACTTTGCGACTACTAGGTCCCTCATTGACAGGTACTAGCGTACGGCGGCAAAATACTGACACGCGGTCGGTAACGGCACCTCCAAACAAGGTAAGGTAGGGTGATGTATGATCGAGTTGTCCCGAGGATATGGAAAGGCTTCGCCCGTGGCTGGGAAATGTGGGCCGCAGTGAGGGTAGCTAATGACACTTTCCTCATCTACGCCACGCTGATGTCAACAGTAATCGGTTTCAATTTGAATCTTCAAGGGGTGAAGCCGGACTCTGCCCCGTTTGGGCTTGAGCTTCAGCTCCCATGGTGTTTTTCGTATCCTGGTACCAAGCTTGGAGAAAGTTCCGCCAGGGTGGTTCTGAAATTCCCATGAAATACATGGAACTGAGGCAAGATTGGTAGAAGATTAAGATGGTTATGGCTGGGGATCGCGGCCGTGTCTCCGGCACTAGACAAATGGTACCATCAGGGTGTTCTTGTCCATGGACAACACTGCCGGGACAGCCTAGAGGTAGAGGCCATAACGCGATGAGGCAAAGAGACAGGCGTCGCGGGAATATTAAATTGAGGAAGAAATGATAGGTTCGATCAAGAACACATGTGAGACGGATGGTGATGATAGCATTTGGGTATCGCAGTTTCAGGCCATCGGGTTGTTGATGGCAAAAGGTTGAGTGAAGTTGAGAGCTTGCCGACAACTGGAAACCTGGCGGTGGGCTGCCACCAGTGGCGCCTGCGCTAGGTATCGCTGCCAGTAGGGACTCGCAACTGCCTGCCACGAGCACCCAAATGCCCACAGTTGTACGTCACTGTAGGGCAGGTACCTCCGGCTCTACAGGGCAGCTAGGTAGTAGGTAGGCACCACCCCGCGCCCCAAGTGCCCTGGAACGGCGGGAATCCATCCAAGCAATTCCTTCCCCGTCAGTCCCGTCCACGTCCCAACACCCTAGTTGTACATCCCCTTTATTTTGTCCAGCATCCGAGCGCCAACATCCATCCCCCGGCACCTACTGCGATACACGGCAGCTATAAACAAAGAATTGCTACCTGCATATTTCAACTTACTCAACGGCTAGCAGCGGACCATCCAAGATCCATTGTTAATCCACTCTGGCAAGAAATTGCATGATTGTGTTGTCCAGTGGCTCTGTTGCGGTGCAGCCCCAGGTGGTCTCGCCAACATGCCTTCGAGATCCTCTTTGGTCACTAACAAGCGGGAACCGCTACTCCTGGCGGGTTTAGGCCAGCTTAGCGAGGAACCATCACGATAGGCAGCCATCCGCTGAATCTAGATCTGCAATTTATACCTCCTGATACGGCCAAGCACCGGTGATTGTTGGGGCGCAAGCTGTGTCCGTCTGCTGAAGGAGCATGCAAATATCGTAAGATAGTAGCCGCCCGTGCCCATCATCGGCTTCGTTAACAAGCTGATTATCGACTAGGGTTTACATCCGCAGAGGGCGTCTCGCTCGACGCTATTGAGATGTCTTAGGCCTGAACTTTAGCGTCACTCGCATATGAGCAACTTGCTAACTCGGATTTTGCTAGGAGAGGGCTAGCTCGAGAGCAGATGTCACTCAGGACAGTGGCATGTCTACCTTGACTGCGCAATGCACTTGGGATGCTATCGAGTGCTCATAGAGGGCCGGTGATGAACCCGGTCGTTGAGCTCAGACCCAGGCATCGAGCAGTCTGGTTGTGACAGGATGAATTTGGACGACGACACTCTCGGACAAATCTTCACTTCGAGTTGGCTATGCTCACCATCCTCCCATTTCAGCATACGTTGGGCATGCGGCTTTGTTCTGTCCCTAGACCGAGGATAGCCTAGTAGGGTACTCCATGGCTTGACCAGAAGCTCTACCCAAAACGGTCCATGGGAGAGGATTTCATTGGGCATTGAATGACAGCTCGGACATGCGTATCACTGCAAAAGGCACCGATGGTGTTCCCAGCTACCTACCGCAGAATTCCGGTTAAGATATTTTGGGCCCTCCTAGTATAACCCTGAAAGCTAGATGTAGGTAGTCTGTAAGTACTAGTATACTGCAATATTTATGCCTACTAAAAATTCTATGCAAGACCATGATTCTAAGTATCCCCACCCTCCAACTCCCTTTTTGAGACCTATCTCTTTCCTTGTAATTATCCCCTATAATCTTCTGCCCTCTGTAGAGCTCGTCGTCGTCGATATCGTAATACTTTCTGGTGTTGAACGTAACGATAGATCTACGTATTGGGATATTCTATCTCAATACAAATACTAGGATCTAGGAGCAGGTGCCTGAGGCAATAAGGCCACTAGTACCCCTAGTACTAGCAATCCTAGTAATCTTAGCAATCCTAGTACAACTAGTATAACGAGTATAACCAGCCCGGGCACGTCTCCCTCCCCCYCCCCCYCCCCCTCCTCCTCCTCCTCCCCCGTTATCGAATCAATAACGTACTAAACGACGCCCTAGTCGTAAGCCAACGTCGTACGGCTAGAGGGCTTTAAAGCTATAGTACCGGAGAGTTAAGATTAAGGTGTAACGATATTACACTAATACGACTAAAGTCTAAGTAAAGTTATATTATAGCGTTATTAGCGGGGTATTATCAAAAAACGAGAGACGAGTAGTACTAATAATTTAAATAGGTCTTAACGTACTTAATACAAACTAAAGTGCCTATTATTAACGACGACGTTAACGAATAAGAATAACAATAACTACGCCGCCGCCGTTGTAATAGCTCTTACCTCTACAATTAAGATTACCTAGTCCTCGATGGGTACTATAATATATATATATACAAAACTACTGCCTACTTTAAGATCCTAGTATTTATTATATAAAAGTAGTAGCGAAAGCGAGAAAGTATTTTACTTCGTATATTTCAAGAGGGTAAGCCTTTGTAGTTAGAATTTGAAAAGCTCTTATATAAGAAGTTCTGGTTAATTAGATAAGAGAATAATCTAGTTACAATAGTATAGTTCCGCTATAAATTTATTACTTTATTCTCTACCCTTTATTCGGATTAAATATAACTAAATAAATAGTACTTTTTACGTAGTTAGTTTAATTACTTTTTAAAACGCTGGTGTATTACTAATAGGAGGATTACCTATTAAGCCTAGCGGTTACTAGTTAAACTATTTATTAAAGTAAATTTATTTTTGAGGTAAGATTATATATCTATATAATAATAATCTATTATGGATTATTATACGTCTCTTACCTTCTATTCCTATTTTCCTATGTTTTCTGCCTTTTGATTTCTCTATAGAATAAATTATTGGAGAAGACCTAGAGAAAATAGGAGAAGGCCTAGACATTGTCGGCGAAGACTTAGAGATTATCGGAGGCTAACTTTTTTAACCTATAGGTTTATTAAGTGTAATAGTTAGCCTATTGAACCTGGTACAACTATACGATATCCTCCTTCTAATATTATAAACTTCGACGAGATCCCCTTCCCTTTCGAATATTTCAATAGTTATACTTATTCGATAAAAGGAAGTAAATCAGTTATAGGCAAGACCAACCGTAGTGGTTGGGGTAAACGGCAAACTACTTTAATTTTGTATATTTTTATAAATAGTATTATTCGTTTTAAACTAACTATTATCTTTTATAGTAAAGGCACGTCTAAGGCCGCTATTGAGGAGAGAGTTCTATATACTTAAGATGTAGAAGTACAATTTAATAAAATAGCGTATTAGAACGAGGACCTTCTACTTAACTAGTTTAATAACGAATTCGCTCCTATTGTTAGGGATAACCTTAATGGTCAAGAGCTTCTATTGGTTATAGATGTATGCCTATCTTATAATACCTAGCGAATTAGAGATAAGCTTAGGGATATAAAAGTAGTGCCAACTATAATCCTTAGTGGCTTTACTAATCTACTCTAGCCTTTCGATATAGCTATTAACTTATTATTTAAAAAGATGTTAAAAGAGGAGATAGAGCTGGCTGTAAAAAATTAAGAAGAGGATAACCCGGGTGAATAATAGTCCGTTTTTGATAAGAGGGTTATAGTTACTTACGTCGTCTCAAAGTGCTAGAATACTTTAATAACTAAAAAGAAGGATATAGTTATTAAGTTTTTTAAAGATAATAGTATATTTATCCTTCCTAACGGCATTGAAAATAACTTTATTAATATTAAGGAGATTAGTAGGGATATTATCGATTGGAGTAATTGGGAGACGGCTATCGATATTATTATTAGCGTTAACAATTTTGAGGCTATCCCCTTAGTTAAAGATAATAGTATTTCCTTCGAATTATAGTCAGAGGAAGTTACAAAATCTAGAGGTTATTACTAATTTAAGAAGGCAAAGTTGAAAGACTGGTATTCACAACGTAAATTACCAGTATTAGGGAATAAACTAGACTTTATTAAGAGGTTAGAAGAGTATAACGAATAATACTAGTAACGAGTAGTCTAGAATATTAATAATAATAACACCAGTAACTAGCAATAACCAGCAATCTAAATAACCAGTAGTCTAATTTACCAACAGTCTGATTTACCAGCAATAAGCAGTTTAGTTACTAGTTTGTATTATTATCAATAACATTAGAGCTAGTAACTAGAAATATCACCAGCAATTTGATTTACCAGCAGTCACACTAGTAGTCTGATTTACTAGCAGTTATACCAGTAATGTATATTATTAATAACCAGCAACCAGCAATTATAGCCAGCGGTTTAGATATCACCAACCTCGCCGTCGTCAAAATCACTACCTTTATCCTACTTAACGATATTAATATACATATAAGCAATGCCCTTGGCTTCCTGCTACTAGCGTACTACCTCAAGCCGGTTGTCCTAATTACACTAGTATTTACCTAGTTTAATTATATAATAGTAAATATTAATACCCTTAAGTTTGACCTCGATTTCGATCTTGTAACGGCTTCTATCACGAACCCAGCCATAGTAGGTACGCTTCTAGGCCACATCCATAAGGGTAAGACCTTCTAGAACGTTGGGAGATAAGGGCATTCGCAGGACGACGACGTAGTTAGCGTACTCAACGAGCTACTGGGAGTCTAGGTAGTCGTCTGTCACGTCTGTAAACAGGGCAAGCGAATTAGAGAGAGAGAGAGAGAGAGAGAGCCTCAACACCAGAGGTTTATTTACTTACAGACGAGATCGATATCGCCAAGGATTAACTTCGTCTTTGCCATAGCTGGATTACTGGGATTTCGTTGCAGGGGATGGTTACAGGGGGGAAAGAAAGGACAGGGGAAAAGACAAGGGAAAAGACAGGGCACCAGAAGAATCGAATTTACAATGCCCCGGGCTCTAACGCTATCCCCCCCACTCTTTTTTCTCGGGTATAAAAAGCACATATTCGAGTAGTATGCTTACAGATTCTGCTTGCTTTGTCAGAACCCTGAAAATGTCTTAACCGGAATTCTGCGGTATGTAAGTCTTACCCGCATACCTCAAAATATAGAAAGCAGGTGTAAGGGTGATCTGGCTATGCAGTGCAATGTAGGTATTGATAATGAACTAGGCTAAGTCTGGGTCTGGCCTGTGGCCGATTCGAAATATATATACTATCCTAGTGCTTTATCTATTGGGTACCTCCTTCCTTAGAGTCTGGCTTGTGCTAAGCCTAGTTTGGCTTAGCCTAGTAGGTGTTTGCATAGCCTAGTGCCCTAATAATCTACCCCCTATAAAAAGCGCTACGTCTTCGCGAGCTATTTCTATAGTAAATATATTAAATCCGTTAATTTTGTCTATTCTTCTATAGTTATACTTCTAAAATTTTTACGTTAATTTATTTTATTGATAGTTATACGTTAAAGTTAGGCCTAATACTATTGTATTCTACTAAGTATTTTATTCCGGATTTTTCTTATTTCTAAGCTTTAATCCTTAATGGTCTATTAATCCCTTTAATAGAGGTTAAGGCTGGCAATTGCCTTCTGTATAGGTCAAATCTTATTGGTTCTAGGTAGTCGATATTAATTACTAGGTAAATCTTCTAATTGTTGGAGAAGTTTAACCTATATGCGCTTCGCCCGATTTGTTCCGTGACTCTAAATAGATTTGTATACTGTAGGCCTAGTTTAGCGCCCAAAATCGCTGTTTATAGAATTGAGTATCCCTTGTATAGACGTAGATAAATTCGATTGCCGACGTTGAATAATTTGGTAATATATTTTCTATTAAAGTAGTATTTTATTGTTATTACGGTAATAAATAGGGTATTATAAGCCTCAATTTTGGAAATTGGTAAATCTAGTCGATTTGGAAGCTTACTAGATACGATTTCGGCGATGCCGGCGGATTAGAATCCGCGGACTACTTCGTTTAGCGACTATTACATTAACGAAATCCTATTATTATTATATTTAAATTCGAGTTTTAATATAATATTTAGCTAGAATTCGACCTTTTCTAGGCTTTAAATGTAATACCTTAAGGCTAATTCGATTATTTAGATTAAGCGTTCGGATTGGCCGTCCGTCGAAGGCTTATAGGCTATGCTATATAGAAATTTAGTTTCCAAATATTACCAAATACCCTTTTATATTACTAATACAAATTTCAGGTCCCTATCTATAAGAATTTGGCGTGGCAAACTCTAATTTCGGGATAATAATTTTATAATTAGAGTTTTCCCCTATTATTGAGCGGTCTATATTGATTTTATCACGGGGCAAAGGCATAGTTAGGGGTAGGGTAAAATATGTGTTATTGTACGGAGGAGGGGAAAGGAGGTGTACGTAGAGGGTTAGCTATATAGGCGAGAACCCTAGAGCCAGCCCGAAGTCACGTATTTACGTACGTAACCGGACGGCATAGCTCTAAGCTATGCCAAAGTACTCTAATACATCGTAATAGTAATACTCAACGCTAAATAGGTTATAAGTAAACTAACCCTATAATACTATCCCCCCCCTCCGTCTATTTAGCGAAGAAAAATCTAATTATATACTATTCCCCTTTTTCCAAACGTCTAATAATTTCCTTAAAATTTGTACTATCGCATTCGTAAGGCCCTCTTCCTTGCGTTAGGATAAAGTAGCGGCGGCAATAATCTTAAATAGTTGCCGCAAGCGGAATAAATAACGTTAGGGAAACCCGGGGGCGGGGCGGCGGCGTAGTTTAAGGATTGGGTAGTACCGTAGGGGTTCGGGACTACCCGGGTCCGAGTCTAAATCCAAATCCGTTTCTAATTCGGTAAAATCCGCTTAGGGCTAGTAATTAAGCTAAGAGCGGACTTCTAGGGGTACGGGGGCCTAAGAGTAATCGTAATAGAATTCTAAAACCTTTTCCTCGTAATCGATAACGTAGCTCTTAAATTCCTATATAAGGGGGTAGTCCCCTTTCCATTTAACTTAGTAATACTAATAGCAGTTCTTACCGAACTAATTATAATTAACTAAATACTCAAAATCCTATTCGACGACGTCTATACCGTTATTTATTCGTATTATAACGCGGCTATCGTTAATAATAATATTTAAGGAAACGTTTTGACTAGGGAAGTTTCGGCCGATCCAACATTAGACTATAAAAACGTAAAAAACTAACGAGCACTTCATATTAACTAAGAAGTCGAAGTAGACCCGATAAGAATCGGCCTTAATAATGTAGAAGGGGCCCTCCTAGCGGGGGGAGAGCTTCTAATAGGGGCGGCCGTTAGCGAAGTTAATAATATCGAAGAGGACTAAGTCGTTTACCTAGTATTTATCTAAGTTTACGCAGTATTTATTAGTATTAACTTCGTACTATTCCTAAGTGCGGCGGGTCTATTGGGAAATAAAATCCTAAATTTTTTAAAAATAATTAGCGAATTCGGTAATTTTATAGTATTCCTTTAATTAAATAAGAGAAAGGTTGGGGGGTGGTGGGGAGCGAGGTTTGGTACTTATACGAAGGTAATAACTATAATTAATAAAGAACGGAAAAATGCTTATAGAGGAAGAGATAACGTTATTACCCGAAAACTCTACGAATGGGAACTATTTTATCTAATCTATTTATACCTAATTAATATAGAAGTATAAAAATTATTCTATATCTATATTAATACGCTCGGTTTAGGTGTTAATTTAAGGATAGAAAGCGGAATTAAATTTTCGTATAATAGAAAAGCGATTATAAAAGGTAGTCTAAAAATGGGAAATAAATTAAGAGCTTTTATTAGACGTAATAGTATTAAGTAGGCCGTATAAGGAATAAATCTGGTCGATAAAGTAATTGGCGAATTTCTCCGCTTCGAAGGTAATATAAAGGATATAATACTGTATCTTTATTAACCTATTTATAACGACGGCAATATAATAGAAGGTCTACCCGAAGTATTCGTTAAGTAGTAGTAGAGTAACGTAATCGATTAAAATATCCTTTTATAGGGCTAAGGAAATAGCGGTAGGCTTAAAAAAACCCGTAGAACTATATTTGAAAAACTTCGTCTTCGTATACGGGAAGTAGCCTTTATAAAAGAAGTAGACGTCGTAGTATATACCCTCCTAGAAGAATTCGCAAACGAATAGGTCGTATATAATATTTCTACCTAAGTAGCTTATATTAGGCAAATTATATTACTGATTAATTAATTAGAATTAAAACTCCTTATCCTTGGGGTTAATAATAACGTAATCGTATTACTTTACTACTCTATTAGAGAAGACGTAGTATTTAAAGAAGGCGTAATTAAAAACTTTATAAATCGATAACGGCTAGTAGTAAAGGGATTTATCCGATAAGTAAATTGTAAATTCCTATAGAAACGGGGAAGTTTTGTAATTAATACGGATAAAATTATTAATTAATTAATTATTAAAGTCTTTAAAGCCGAAGAAATAAAAATTGAAGGTAATTACAGGATTATTAACTTTAAAATAGCCTTCTTCGAATTAGGAAGGGTCGAAGAACTATTTTTAGCGGGCGGCGAAGTAGTCGTCTTCCGCGCTTACGGGGCGGTCATTAGGCTTATAATTAAAAGCGTTTAGGCGAAGGTTCTAGGGGCTAGAAATATAGCGGATTAGGAAATTAAATTATAAGAGGAATTAAGATTAGTATATATACTGTTAAATAAACTATTTATTCGTCGTAAAAGTAATAAAATTCTTATAGTCGTTGAAAATATCAAAGGGAATTTAAGCGCCTTCGAATTTAGGGCGCTATTCCTTAAAGGCCTTAATAATAATAAAGAATTCTTTATTGTAAATATTGTAATTATACTCCTATACGTTATATTTAGCCGAAAAATAAGTAATAGGGTATAAAATACTTTTATCGTTGTATTAGGAGAGTATACCGCTTGCGGCCCAATTTAAAACATCTATTTCTACTATAATCTTCTTAATTTAATTATAAATCTTAAGGATAAAGCCGCTAATAAAAACCTATTTAAAGGAGTTGAATACAATTTAATAGCAGTCGGTCCAAATCTATAGCGCGTCTTTCGTAATTAATTTATAGAAGGGGGCCATAATTAAGGAGAAGGAGTATATAAACTGTCGGTAAAAATTTATAAAGCCGAGGAAAGATTAAAAGGATTTCTTAAATTCTAGAACTTACTATTTAATAACGGCCTTAACTTTTTCTAAATCTATTTCAATACCGCCCGGCGTAATAATAAGCCTTAAATACTTAATACGCTTAATATAGAACTCGTATTTATCAATATCCACGCTAAGGCCCGCTTTTACCAACTACTTAAGAATATCATTAATATAGCGTTCGTAATCCTATTCATTATCCGAATAAATAAGGACGTTATTGAAGTAAGCGGTAATATAAATATTAAATACGTTATAAAGGATATTATTAATATAATTTTAAAAAGCGCCGAAGGCGCCCTAAAAACCGAAGAGGACGACGAAATTCTCGAAGAGACTAAAGCGGATAATAAAAGTAGTAAACCATTCGTAGCCTTCCTTTATACAAATACAATTAAAAGCAATAATAACGTCGAATTTAATAAAAATCTTAACGTAGCAAATAGCGTCGAACGTCTCCTTAATTAAAGGAAAAGGGTAGTAAAATTTAAATATAATGTTATTAATACCGTAGTAATTAATATAAATATAAATTCCACCTCCCGGTTTTTTAACGAGGAAAACCGGGGAGGAGGCTTAGGATTAAAAAAGCCGAATAAACTTCTTTTAAAAATTATCGTCGATCTATCGTTTAATAATATTAAATTCGTCCGGGTTGAAAGCGTAATTACGTATTACGGGCGCCTCTTCTCCGGATTTAAATTCGATTTTGAAATTATAAGCGCAATTAAAGGGGAGTATTTTAGCCGTAGCTTAGCGGAAAGTATTTGTATAATACTAATACTAATTAAAAAATTTAGTCCGGATTTAGTCATTAATTTTATAGGGCTTATCCGCCTTTTTATAAAAAGTATTAGTATCCTCGGAAATAATCTTATTAAAAGCGATACTATTAATTATAAAGTATTTATTAATAACCCCCTCGTATTTAATAAAATCCCTATTCGTACTATTAAGGAAAATAGAATTTAAAATTCGGGTAATATAGAGGGTTACTTCTATACTCTAATCCGCGAAGGCGTCGATCTACGGGTAGAAATTAGAACCGAAGAGCTTTTTATATTATTAACCGTAACCGAAGAAGACCTATTCGATAATCTAAATTATTAATTCGTCGTTAAGAGCGGAAGGCTCTAATTTATTAAAATTATTTTCCGTTTATTCTTTATTGTATATACGTTTAATATCTTCCTCTATATTAGTCCGGGTCGTTCGGATAATCTAAAGTTTAAAACGGTTAGTAAATTCGAAAAAGCTAAGCGTTAAAAACTCTTTAATATCTTCGGGGTTAATAAGGCTATAAAGGAAGGAGGGAAGGCGGGGGGGAATAAAGGAGGCTATCGAAAGTATAAGCGTTTAACCCGGGCCTACGAGGGTATAATTAATAGGCCTAAGATTAAACCGGTTAGTAATCTATTTAAAGCGGCGGCGAAAGGCTTATTAAATTAAAGAAATTAGGAAGGCGTAGCGTAGTACTATTAAAGTCGGGTCGAAATCTATAGTTAAAACTGGGGAAAGGTCTACGTTTAAAGTTAGAGGAGCGGGCTCTACGGCTAGGAGGGTTCGAATAGCCTCTTCGGCTAGGAGGGTTCGGGTAGTAGCTTCGGCTAACGAAGGGGGGTAAAAATCGCCTTCGTCTTCGGTATCCTCGACTATAGGAACGTAATACGCTATTATACTAACTTTTATTACTTTTAAATTAAAGGGTTAGGAGGCCGTCTATAGAAATAGGGCGTAGCGTAAATTTTAATATAAACCGGTTAATAAATAGCTATAGGCTTTATAAGTAGAAGTAAAGAAAAGGGTATTAAAGGGCTATAAAATCGTTAGTGAGTAATAGGCGAATTAAAGGTAATTAAGGATAACCGGGTTATCGGAGGCGAAATTGTAAATAAGGAAATCGATAGTCTCGTAATATAATTTTACCTATATAGTAAACCGGGAGAAATAAATAATATTACCGCCTTTTACTTCCCCCTTATTAGCGAAGTAAAGGATTTTAGGGGTAATAAAGCGGTAAATTAGTAAGTAGTAATAGTAGATAAAGGAATAATTAATAAAATTAAAAGCGGTATAACTGCTATCGATAAGAATGGAGTAGTATAATTTATACGGCTTATTGGAAAAGTGAATAGAAAGGTTTAAAGTATTTAATTATTTATAACGGCTATTTATAGAAGATTTATTTATCTTTATAATATTAAGTGGTATAGGGACGTCTCTTTTTCTTCCCGTAGGTTCCGGCTTCTAAATATAATTTAGCGAAGAGGTTATATATTTCCCTAATCGATAATTCTTTATTTATTACCTAAGAAAGGGCTAATGAAACTTTACTAATATTAAGGAATTAATTAAGTACTATTAGGGACTATAGTATTAACCTAATAAAATTATTAGCCGTATCCGGACTATTAGCTGTATTTAAATTACTAACTGTATCCGGATTAACCGGACTACTAATTATAGCCGCTATAGGAACCGCCCCTACCTCTTCTACCGTAGCTGCGGCCACTACTATAAGTAGAAGGAAGGAATTCCTTACGGAAATTTATTTTACTATAGTAAGTAGAAGAATAGTAGCCGGGGCGCCTATAACGGGTATAAACGCTAAATTTTATATAGAAATTAAAAACGTTTTAAAGGATTATAGTACGGACTATAATATTAATAACGGATAATTTATTGAAATCTATAGCATCGCCGCTATAGTTAATCGTAGTATAAATAGCCGTAGAAGAAAAGGCCGTACTAGAGGTAGGGTTATAAAATTTATAGAAAGGATTATTAATTTTAGAATAGTAAGCGTTATCTTCGAATTATTAAGCGAGGGTATGGATTAGGGTAAGCTATTTAAAATAATCCAAGCCCGAGGGCTAGGGGATTTGTATAGTAAGAATAATGCAAACCTTATTGTTAATTTTATTTCTAAGAAAATAGACCTTTATAGCGTCGTCGAAGTTATAGTAGTCGATAATCTAAGTCTATTAGTCTTTAAAGTCGGACTAGCGTATATTTTTACTTATAGCGAAGTCGTCTAGTTCGTAGCAAACGAGGGTAGCTAAATCGTTATTATTATATTTAATATTAAATTCCTTTTTAATAAAAGCGTTAGTAGTTTTCCATTTCTATTTCTCCTTATTTAAATCGAAGTCGATAATATAGAGTAGGGCCGTTTCGTAGGCGGAGAAGGGGGCGCCTTCGAAGGATTTAACAATAAGCGAAAACTTTTTATACTCGTTAAAGAAAAACGAAGGATTATTTAACTAAATAAGGGTAATCTTTATACGCTAAGTATAGTATTTCTCAACCTTTTTCAAAGGATTTTCGCCCTCGCCGTCGAAAGGTTTAATATAAGCGCGGAAGGAGCGGTCCGTAAGACCGTCGACGATAAAAGCGGATATTATAACGTTTTTAGGAACGGAAGTTACGGAATTAATACGTTTAAACTTCTTCTATAAGGATTTAGTAATTTTAATAGCGGAATCGAAGGCCTATTAAAGGGCTTTATTATTTAATCTAAATTTGCTAGCATACTAATTGGTATTAGCGTAAGTCTTCTCAAGGACGGAATACTTTTCTTTAAAGAGGACGCTATTATTTAGGAAGCGAGCGTTTTTAACTTTAAATTAAATATACGCCTCGTAGAAAGACTAGAGCTCCTCTTAAGTAGATTAGAATTAGGCGAAGGCAATAATAGAATCGACATTAAATAGGCGGCCGAAAAAGAGAGAAATATTGCGGAAAATAATATTAGTAAAGAGATTAATAGCATACTATTCCTCCTTTATAGAAGTAGGAAGGCCATTAGAAGTAGTAAGAGCCGTTTAAAAGGTTTCGTAGAGGTCGGCGTTATACGGGTCGGTAATTTGAAGGGAGCCGACGGCGGTAACCGCAATAAAATTATTTATAAGGGTAATACTAAGTATTAATACTTCTAGGAGTTCGATATCGCCTATCGAATTAGTCGATAGGAATTACGGGTATCGCGAGCGGACCCCGTCTTTAAATAAGTGGATTAGGGTTTCCTTATAGTATTTACAAAAATATAAACTTTCATTCAATTAAAAGAAGGATAAAGCCTACGCTCGTACCTCAATAATAGGCCGAGTCTTAAAATCTTATTTACACGCGTAGCATTAAAGAGGTACAACAAACTATTATAGGGTAAAGGCATAATTAGGGGTAGGGTAAAATATATATTATTATACGGAGGAGGGGAAAGGAGGTATGCGTAGAGGGTTGGCTATATAGGCGAGAGCCCTAGAGCTAGCCCGAGGTTACGTGTCTACGCACGTAACCGGACGGCATAGCTCTAAGCTATACCGAAGTACTCTGGCACATCGTAACAGTAGTGCTCAGCGTTGGGCAGGTTATAGGTAGGCTAACCCTGTAACAGATTTCCCGGGAATAACGATTATTTCTTTATTATATTTATATATTACAATAAAGTAGACGTCAAATCTTTTTGGTAAAGTCGGTAAATTTAATATAAAATTTATTATAATAAAGAAATATAGGTATAGTAGACCTAATAGTAGTTATAAGTTCCCGTATAATACGTATTTTTATATATTATTAACGTAGTACTTAGAATAGGACTTTAAGAAAGTCTTTAGCTTTTAAGAACCCTTATCGATATAGAAGTTAAATAGGTATGGTATAAGTTTGTTATAGCCTTGATAATTTCTACTATATAACGCGTTAAATACGTTATAGAAATTATTTCTTAGGATTATAAGTTTAAAAGAGTCGTTTTAGACTTTCCAAAAGAGGTTGTCTCGGATTCGGAATAGAAATTCGGCTTTTTCAAAGCCTAGGGTCTCGTTCTATTACGTTATTTTGTATACTATTTTCTATTACAGGTCTTCGAAGTAATTTTAAATTAATTATTAGCGGAAGCCTATTTCGATAGCGACGATTGTAGCGCTTATTGAGATTTATATTTTATCGAACTCTTTATCGTTAATAAAGTTTTTTAATACTTTGATTTTGGGTAAAAGTATTTGTATTTAACCTATTTTTATTTGACTCGTCTATATTTAATTTACGTTTCTAGCTAACGCCTAATATTCTTCGGCGTCGTCTAGTAGTATATTTAAGCCGTTTAGTTTTTGAAGATTTATTTTATTATTATTTAAAGCGAAGTATAAAAGTGCGTTTGGAATAACATAATAAATACTAAGCTTATAAAGGATTTATATATCGAATATACTAATAAATTCTATTACCTTAATTAATCTCTTATTTAAAGTATTTACCGCCGTTAAATTAGCTATATTTATTTATTTAATTATATTTAATACGGCGGAATAGTCTATAAAGTAGTAGATTCCGGTTTTTACGACGTTAATCTAGTATTTTGCCTTTAATATTGCCTATACGAATTCTAAAACCTCTATTTCTATAGTCTAATATCGTTTTTCGGCTTAAAATAGAGTACGAAATAAGAAGGCAATCAGTTATATTATAGTCCGTAGGGGGTACTTAATAATTTTACCGTCTTTTATAATCTTCTACAACGCTTCGTCGTCGATATAGTATATTTTAACGCCGATTTTTCGGGTATAGGTATTATAATTAAAGTAAAGTAACTAGTTGGGGTTAAAGTAGTAAAACTTGGCGGGATTTAATAATACTTATTTTATAACTTTAAAAGCGGCGATTTCTTCCCGGGTAGGGAGGTTAAAAAGAATTATTACTACTTAAGCCTTACGGCCGTATTTGCCTTTAGGTAGTAGTTTCGTTAGATTTAATTTTATTATTATAGGACTTTTTAATTTAAGTCTGCCTAGTTTAGGACCGGGCTTCCGTCGATAAACTTTTAATAAATTTATTTTTCGTCGTTAAAGCGGTTCGATAATAATATTGTAATTGGGAATGTAATGCCGTTAGTAGCCTATTTGACCTATAAATATTTCGAAATCCTTAAAAATATTCGGGAATTTAAATTTGGCGATAGCCTCTAATTTCTCCTTTACTATAATTAGGCTAAAAGAATTAATTATTCGGCTAAGAATTATAGCTGAAGGGAATACGTAGAAGGACTTCGATAATCTAATTGAAATATTCTATTCCCTTAATCTTTCTAGGACTTGCCTTAAGTACAATTCATATTCCTCTAATATCTTAGAGGCGATAACGATATCGTTATAATAGCTAATTCCAATAGTACCGTCGAGTAATAAGTCTATTTAGCGTTGAATATAAGCGTTTGAGTTCTTGAATTTTATAATAATAATATTATAAGTATATTAGCTTTTTAAGGTTATAATAGTAAATGCCTAGCGGTTTTAGGGATAAATTCTCTATTAATAGTAGAAAGCAATTGTATTAAGGACTATAATAAAGGCTGCGTCTTCGACAGTTACTAGGACTTCTTCTTAGGATCTTATCGGGTAAGAATTTAGTAAGATATTCCTATTTAAACTTCTAATATTTATTACCATTTTGCCTTTTTTGCCATTCTTTATCTATTGCTAGACTACGAAAATTGGGAATAAAAACGGAATTTAGTACTTAATTTTAATTATTTTACTAGATTTTCGTATTTTTTTTAGGGTGTTCTATACGATTTCTTTATCGTTAACCTTTATCTAAAAGATTTTATAATACTTTAGGATCTTAATATACTAGTCGGGTTTAAATTTAATTCTTATTTACTTATCTTCGGGTAAATTTGCGAATCCCTTATTCCGAAAGACGTTATTAAATTCGTTGAGAATTTTACTAATTCTTATAATTACTTCTAAATATCGTTCGTAGATCTTAACACCGGTTTAATAATATTTCGTTACTAAGTCGGACCCCTAAGGTTTGAAAATAGGCATTTATAGGAGATCTCCGCTTACGGCTATCCGTATTACTTCTTCGACTATATCGGGTTCGATATTATAAATATATAAGTTTTACTTTAAGGAAATTAAGTACCCGATCCTTACTCTTCTATATATATAGATTAGTTTAGAAGTATTATTCTTAATTATAATGTATTAGTAATCGGAGGTCGTTATTTAGCTAAATATCGTAAGTCTAGGTTAATAATTGGGTATAAAAATAAGGTCTTGGTCGTCGGCGGCGGTATTATAATTAATAGTAACCTAGGTAATTGTATTAGGCTGAACGGTAATATAATGTATAAAAGTTACCTTCGTATAAATTTTGCAGCTATAAACTTCGATGCCAATTAGGATTTTAAATCCCTAATAGGAGCCGATCAAAACGAATCCCTTTATTAAATATATATCGAATTTCTCCGGAATTAGGTAATCGATTCCTAATAAAATATTAGCCTTTAAGTCGTCGATTATAATTACCTTTCGTATAAAATTCACTATAGCGTTATAGGACTTATAAGTCTAACCCC
The DNA here is from genome assembly GCA_009806235.1 of Neurospora sp. CHS-2018c. Classification (NCBI taxonomy): domain Eukaryota; kingdom Fungi; phylum Ascomycota; class Sordariomycetes; order Sordariales; family Sordariaceae; genus Neurospora; species Neurospora sp. CHS-2018c. Next base: position 22,442 of record RAPC01000090.1, on the reverse strand, counting down.
TAAAGAATATAGGTAGGATGACGTATTCTATAGTAGTATACTTACTATTCCCGATACCTTTAACCGTTAATAGGGTAGTTTTATATCGGATTTTAACGTCGGGATAATATTTTTATAATACTTTTCGATCGATTAAAGTAGAGTTATATCCTATATTGCTATAAATATTTAATTCTTCTTTTAGTTTTTCTAGGTTTAATATAATATATAACCGTATATAAGAATAAAAACGGAAACTAAAACCTATACCGATCGATAACCGGTTATCTACGGCGGATTTAATAATATTAATAGGTTGTTTTACTTCTTAAAGAAGAAGGCTAACTCTATCGATACTTATTCGTCGTCCGTTAGAACTTAACTTTAAGTCCTCTACTAACTTAGTATTATTAGGCCCGAGTTTTTTAATTATAGTTAATTTATAATATTAGAGATCCTTATACCGTAGAAATTATTAATAATTGAATTAATTATTTTTGAAGTAAACTTCCTATTATTCTTCGGACGTCCCGGCCATTAGCGTTTAAAGTAAATAGCGTAGACGTACTATATTAATTTATTATAATTATTAAAGGTTTTGAAATAGTTGTAGTAGCGTTCGACTTCCGTTGTAGATATAAAATTGGCGAACGATTCGTCGTAACCTTAATTTTGATTTTAGTCGTCTTAAGGATAATCTAAAGCGGGCTCGAAATAAAAAGGATCGACGGGTAATTTAGCATTAGGGTAAGGTCTAGAATAATTATATCTATTAGTAGTACTATATATAACGAATTCGTAGTTTTAAGCGTTTTCGACGGTCGGAAACTAGTAAAAGGGTTCGATATTATCCGAATTAGGATTGTTATAATAAATTAGCTATTGCCTTATTACCTTTAGAGCGATTAGTAATATTAATAACCGATAGTTTTCAAGGATAAGATTAGGTTAATTAGAGGTACGGTTTTAATAACCCTAATTCTACTAGTAATTAAGCGTCCGGTTTTGAATTTAGTTCTAGTAGGAACCCTAAATCTAATTTTAGTTTTAGTAAAAACCTTAAATTTAGTTTTAGTATCCTTAGCCTTAACCTTAATAACCCTATCCTCGAATTTGACCTCCGCTAACTCGGTTCTAATTGTAGGAGTTCGCTTTATTATTTTAGTAACTACCCTATCTCTATTAGTAGCCCTCTTAATTTTAGCGGTTATTCTATAGGGTAAATAGTAGCCAATTTCAGTACTTCGTAAATACTTATCCCTAAATAACGCTCTCCCTTTCCCGAAACTAGTTTATTAGGGTATTAATTATAAATATTCCGTTAGGCTTCGTTAAATTCAATTGGATATCTGGATTAAAAGCTTCGAATACAGTTACAAATTAGCTAAAAAGGTTAAAGTTATAACTTTTAACGCTACGTATAGTCGTTTAAATAAAGGCGAAGATATTTTTGCCTTAATATATATCCTATAACGTAAATTTAGTTCTCTTAATTTCGACTAAAGCGGTTGAGTAATCGGATTTGAATCTATTTTTTAGTTTTGCATAAATAATATTGATTAAGGCCGTTTCGAATAGTAGGCGGTCGGTTTTAGAAAATATATAATTATACTATATTAGGACGGGGCCTATAAGGTATTAAATTTAAATTCAGTAGATTTGAACTTTACTATCGTCTTTAAAATTCTTAGCTTAGTACTTAAGCCTATCGATAAAGGTATATATATCCGTATATTTATTAACCTTCCTATTAGAAATAATTCTATCAACGGAAATTAAAGAGAGGTCGAAGTAACTAATGTTCTCGGCTTTAATACTATTACTTAATAACGAGGCGGGGATTCTAATAATAGTCTTAATAACTGTCTTTACTATAAGGGCGACGATTTCCACTAAAGTCAGGTTTTTAATTATTCTAATATTTCCGTCCTTATTAATTTCTTAATTTTAGAGTTTTCGACGTTCGGCTTCCCGACGATATTAAATTTTTTTAAATTTAATTTAACAACGAGCTTTTTCAAATTTTGCTTAGCGATATTATTCTTCGAATTAAATTTAACGCTTACGTTCGGCCTATTATAAATCTTCTTCGAATTGAATTTAACAGTCGGTTTTAAGCTTAGCTTAACGTTTAATTTTAAGTTTAGTTTAACGTTCGGCTTCGAATTTAATTCGACGGTATTAATCTTCGTCGAATTCGGTTTAATAATGGGTTTTTTTAAGTTCGCCTTAATAATAGCGTTTAGTAAATTCGATTTAACGTTGTACTACTTTAAGTTAATTTTAATATTCGGCTTCGAATTTAATTTAATAGCGTTATTATACTTTGAATTATTAGAACTTTATTATTAAATATATAGCGTAGTTAATAATAGCCTCCTACTATTCTTTATACTACTAATTTAATTTTTAGATTTCGAATTGTTTTTTAATTCGTTACCGGTATTCTTCGAACCTATTAAAAAAGTCTTATAGGGTTTTCTCGCCAACGGATAAGGAGTAGAGGAGCTCTTAAGGGTTTAAAACTTCGGCGGAATTTACTTTAGGTTTGGATTTAGGAGTTTAAAACTATTCGGTTAGAAGGAGTTGAGGTTGAGCTTAATTCTAAAGGTTTAAATTAGGTAGGGATAGGGAATGTTTATATCCGATTTAATAGTATAGTCTTAAATAATCGGTTAGAATTTGATTTTCCTCAGCGGGTTAATATATTAAAGCGCCCTATATCCTAAGCTATTGTAGGACTTCTTATATTATAATTCGTATAGGAATACTTTACTTAATCTACTTTCGATAGTTGTTAAGAAAGCCGGGAAAGGAATTTTTCTTAATCGTCTAATTTGGGGGAAATTATTCTTCTCCGTTAATAGGATCTTCTAGTTCGAAGGTTAGTTTAAGACTTCTAGTAAAGTTAAAGTCGTCTTCTATAAGTAGGGTAGATTGAGGTTAACTATTAAAATGGAATCTAAGGATTTAATAGGTACATAGGTATTTATCAGTTATTTAGCCTAATTTGGAATAAATCGACGGCATTAATTCCTTTGAATTCGAGTTTGTAGTAATTAATAGGATTAATTCTCTTGATTTACCGGATTTGGGAGATTTGAATCGTATCGAATTGGATTTTGGGAAATTAATAGGATTAATTCTCCTAATTACAGGGTAGTACATTAAGTAAATTGAGCGTAGAGGCTGCGATTATTTAGTGCGAGTATATTAGGCGGGTGTTCTGGTCCTAATTTAATTTAATTAGTACTTCGTTACTAAAGAGGGTTGGTGAAAATACTTTGCGGGAGCCGAAAGAAGAAAGAAAAATTAATTAATTCGATTCGTCGACAATAGTTTTATTTCTACGCATTCGATACGTGATGGCGTACTACTCTATAAGGGTGATCTGGCTATACAGTGCAATATGGGTATTAATAATGAACTAGGTTAAGTTTGGGTCTGGCCTGTGGCCGACTCGAAATATATGTACTGTCCTAATGCCTCATCCACTGGGTACCTCCTTCCCTGGAGTCTGGCTTGTGCCAAGCCTAGTCTGGCTTGGCCTGGCAGGTGCCTGCATGGCCCAGTGCCCTGACAGCAGGTCTCGTCACCCTCCTTCCTATTTGCTGCCACACGGTCGGCCGATGCGGGTGTCATAAGAATATGCCAGAAATAGGATAGGCACACATTGATTGAAAGAGTCGGATACTACATCTCTAAACCTTCCATTCCCCAAATTGTGAACATTGTCAGTCGCCTGACCACATACATTATGCGGATAGCTCTGTATTCTATCATGCCAAGCGGTGATTTGTGAGTATATCCGGATACAGAATCGTCCTTGCTTGACTTCACATAAGTTCATCATGATACTTTTCAGTGTAAAAGAACGGGCAGGGGGAACATGCAAAACTCGATACCCAATCTGTTTCACTCACAGAAGATTGGGTTCAACCCGGTGACCTGTCATTCGAACACTTTCTTGCGAACGTATGAATTCAGCTAACGGACATCCACGCAGTAGTGTAAATAGCTCTTTTCGGGCCGTCGCGCAGTTGAATTCGACCATCATCAGTGACTGGACCATTCACTGCCGTTCACAGTCGGCGTTACCGCCAAATGGGGAAGTTCACAAACCCTACATCAGCCTTGCAACTTCAATGGATGCGTTTGCACTAAGAAGCAAATAGAACTGAGACTTTTTGCCAGTGTCAGCCGTACTGATTCGTGAGTGAATGGGAGGCTCAAGCAGACCTAGATTCGCTAATGCAACTGTCATTTTATCCTGACGAGTTCAAAGGATGATTACTGATCATGAAATCAGCCCAACGGACACAACAAGAGAGATCATCTGTGATATTAACACCAGCGGGCCGTAAGCACTTGGCTAATCCACCATGAAGAGGGTCATCACTAGTTCATGTGACCCCTACACACAATCTAGCGTTAGTCTTTATGGCCCGGACGCTTGTAAAAGGCCTTTGCGCTGTAGGTAATATCGCTCGTAGCGAAGAAAAGAATGTGGTGAATTCCAGCATCTAGTTCTAACAAGTTCACACAAGAAGCTATGCAAAACATATTAGTTTCGTCGTAACACTTCATTTTTCCTAAGCAATCACCAACAGGATGTCATGTTAACCAATCGAGTGTCTCGATAACCAATATGGGTACCAGTCCCTTTTCGAACCACATTCCGTGAAGTTTGGTACAGGACAGCATGCCCCCCAATGTGCTACCACACCTTCCTGTGGCCGGCTGAATCGGAATAGAACCTTTCCAAGGGCGAGAACACACCCGCAGATACCAGAGTTGATGAATGTTGTACCATGTGCTACTAACACGATATATGTAGTACTGTGAACTATAGGTCAGAGAGAGTCGTTGGGCCAGAGCCGAAGTGAAACTGACAACCAACTGACAGCCCGCAAGAGAAATAGATAGTATCAACTATGGGGAATTTGCAGGGTATCTTAAACTAGCGATAACTGCCAATACTAGGTACCTAGTCACTCACCAACAAGATCGGCTTCATAGCGCCAGATACCTGCGCAAACTGCGCAAGAGCCCCTGACATTGATATACGAGAAGACAAGGGGTTTGCTGACGTTGACGAACTAGATGATGTCTCGTGAACTTCACTCTGAAGTCATAACGCTGAATCAAGCTACACTGAAGAACATGACGAAGACCAGGCCTTACATAGGACAACAAATGAAGACCAAACCGGTGAAATCAACAAACGTTATAGTTCTAGGTGATGGTACCATTACCTACTCCCCTGCCTTCTAACTATAGCTTTTCTGGTCTTATACCCGCGGTTCGGGGATGCAAGCACCCCAACCAATATCCCGTTTAGGGAGAGACCACTTCAGACACTACTCAACATTGTACGGTAACCACAAATGCTAGGACCTGTGTAACCCAACATGGGCGGTTCGGGCACACCGCCCGAGGTGCATCCTCACCATCATAATCATTATGTTAGCTGTCGGCTTCAATGACTCGCAGCATGACACCATCGTAGGTCAGTCAGCTCGGGTCAGGAAGTTTCGAAAAGACAGACATCAGCTCTATCATGTCCGAGGAGATTGCATTCATTCATGGGCCTCAAGAGAAGCGGGTAAGACAATAGTGTGGAAGTTTGGAATCGCCCAGACTAATTCAAATCAAAATTTGTAAACTATTGAGCTGAGATCACTCCGGAGATACGGCCTTTCGGATGTTTGTTCTCGCGAAGACGCTCGAGCGCAGTAGCCCCGGCGGACAAGAATATCATGAAATCATGAAATTACAAGAAGCTAAGAGAAGATCCGGCCAGCCCACGGGGCCCAAGTCTGAGCAAATCATCCGATATTGGATCATGACCAACAAGAAATGAGGCTTTTGCCCGCCTCGGCAATGCATGCTTGAGAGGAAAGGGAAAGGACGCCATTCACTGTTGAAACCTTTTGTGTGGTCCCAAGGCAATAGGTAGGTTGGTGTTTGTCTGTGGGGGCGGACCTTGCCGATCCTCTTCTCCGACTTCTCACTATATGCTCGGCATGGTAGGCTGAGGTGGTACGGAACTCGAAGGAGGTGTAGTCGACTTTCAACTTCAACCACAGTTGGTTAGGCGAAAAAAAGGCACTGCATCGCATCCAGCCTAAGCCCTAGGCCAGCGAGGCCAGCAAGCCACGGAGATGGAGGACGGCATGGGTAAGCTGAGCGACCTCTATGGCGCAAGGCCCGTAACCTATAAGATCGTCCACACAATCCGACGTCGTGATATGCCACGGCCACTCATCGTCAGCCTTGTTTCGAATCAAGTGGTAGTTGTGTCAGCTTGGCCTGGTACTGATAGTTGCGGTGTGATCTGTCTTCCTATCGTCCCGATAACTTCACCAACTCGGATCAGATATCGACGAACCAATGCCACCGGTGCGCGCGAAGGCCAGTGTAAGGCAAGTTTGAAGATGTCGTGTGTCGACAAAGAGCCTTGATCGTATGGGGAGTTTGATACAAGAACGCAGAGCACGTTGGTGTCGCGTTGGAGGTTCGCACGTGTCTGGCTGGGTTGCCATCGCAGTGGTGACCAAGAGCGCGTAATTTACCGTACTATTATAACATTTGGGCTGTCCGGTATGGTAACGTAATGCAGAGCATGCAAGAGGAAGTTGCTTTACCAGGTACGTTTCGGTATGTAAGACTGCGAAGTGGACGTAGGTACTGTACTGCACGTAACACTCGGCGAATGCGTCACAGTAGAAGGCGGCATGGAACGTCTTAGAGCCTCGTGGTTTCTTGGCCCCACCAAAGGGCACCTGTAATCGAAAACGTCACCCCCTCAACGCGCCTTAATTGCGCGCTTGCTTGGCTTTGATGGGCTTTGGCTTTAACCCCACCACTGACAAAGAAAGACGTCGACAACGCAACATCCAACTTTGCTTTCGCGTAGATCATCCAGGCTGAGACCTACACACGCTAGAAAGCCAACAGCAAACATTCGCCAGCAACCGCATCAAGACCGCATCGATAGTTAGACCAGGTCGTCACGCCCACACGCGCAAAAAATCGATAACCCTGCCACCCCAAAACCAAGACAACCACACCAAGTGCTGATCCCATCGGCCAGTCCGCGCGACGCAACAAGGCCAGGACCGGGTTACCGACAGTCTCGAGAACAGTGAAGGATTCGATCACAAACAACACAAGAAAAGAAGATGGCTGGAAAGAAGGGTCAGGACAACAGCAAGAAGGTGGCCGGCCAGGCGCGCAAGGCCGACGCTGCGACCCAGAAGGCTGCTGCCGAAGAGGCAAAGAAGGCCACTGCCGAAGCCGCGGAGTGGGATAAGGGAGCCAAGAGCAACGCTAAGAAGTAAGTCCAACATGAAGTCTAGTGTTCGGTTCCACGTTACTCTGCCGATTTTGTTTACCGGTCCGTTCTTTGGCCCTTGTCGTCGGCCTTCCGACGCTACAGGAGGAGGAGGGGGCTGTATCCTCGCTCAGCAGCAGGCTCCGTGCCCTCGTGCGACATTTCATGCCTCCATATCTCGGCCCCTACATTCCTTCGAAGTCTTGCCTTGCCCATCGAGGCACCCTCACCCTTGTTCGCCTCCTCCTAAAGAAACATTGCACTCCGTCAGGAACGCATTCCGACTCGCTATCGGAAGATGTCCGCGGGACCGCTGTGCAACCTTGGGGAAGCGTCGCATTGCATGCCGCCATGATATGATGCCGGTCGAATGTCTAGTGGGCTTCTGTTTGGCTCTTTTATCCAGTGTGCACTATCACAGGCCCTTGCGGGACTGCAAAGTTGCCTTCGATGCGCTCTCCCTACAGTACGGGAGGGACAGATACGTTGGTTGGGTGGGGAGGGTGGAGGAGTCCGATGGCGACGTGCGAAGTGCGCACATTCGCACAGATGGACTACGACATTCGCGATAAAGTTGACCCGAACATTGGTACTGACTACAAGCTATCTTACAGGGAGGCCGAAGCCGCGAAAAAGGCCGAGGCGGCGCGCAAGAAGGCAGAGAAGGAGGCACTTCTGAAGGAGGAAGAGAAGAACACCCCGGGGCGTACGCAACCCAAGAATGCAAAGACGGCGGTCAAGAAGACAAGGGGCCTTGACCTGTCACAGCTGGACGACGACGGCAGCGGCCCTCTTGCGGCACTCAACGCATCGGGTATTGACAACGCTCTGGATGCGTTGTCGCTGACCACATCTTCAGCCGTCGACAAGATTGACCGGCATCCCGAGAGACGGTTCAAGGCAGCATATGCGGCGTTTGAGGAACGACGACTTGCAGAGATGGAGAAGGACGGCAGTGGCCAAGGTTTGCGCCTGAACCAGAAGAAGGAGAAGATCAAGAAGGAGTTCGAGAAGCACCCCGACAACCCCTTCAACCAGGTGACTGCGCGTTACGACGCCTCCAGGGAAGAGTTGGCCCAGCTCAAGGAGCAGGAACGTACCAAGATCGAGACCAGACTTGGGTCCAGACGTTAAAGCTACCGAGCAAGCTCTTTTGGCGCGGATGTTTTGTTTCTCCGCCCGACGGCCACATCCACGTCTTCCGGCTTTCGTACGGTTCCATGCACTGGCCAAGGGCAGGGACGCGTGTAGCCGCGCCAGGTCTTTTCATCTGCTCACCTGTTCAGGCTTAGCGGTCTTGCTTGCTGTACACGCAGACACAGCACGGGTTCGAGCACGTCGTATTGACAACAGCATACGGACTGGCCGTAAGGGTATTTTTACAGTATCCTCATGAAAGAGGGTGTGCAAGGCGGTAGGGGTATCGATAATGGACTCGGTAGTTCTTTAAAGCGAGGAAGTTGCGCAAGGATCTGATGGGGCTCTGGTAGGAAAGCTCCGTACACGATGCCGTGGACGGTGTGTATGATAGGATGGTGATGTCACATAAGCCCCCTTTTCAGGTTGTAGATGGTACCTGGGAAATGGAAATGGCATTGTGTACACAAAAGGGACTTTTACTTCAGCATGATATGACGACAGTGTTATGGAATCGTGGGTTGTGTAAAGTGCGTTGTTGTAAGAGGCGGTCAAGGAGAGCGAGAGGACCCAGATGGCCGGTGGATGGCAAGGCAAAAAGTTGCCTTCTTTTTGATGTGGTGACCGACTTCATTGCTTTTTCCCTTTCGATGGGTTCCTGTATCGTACAACGCAATGACAAGAGAGAGAAAAAAAAGGAGCGGTTTCAAGACAACGACAACATAACAGGCCGGTCGGGTCCTAGGCCGGTGGCTGGCTGGTTGGCCTGATTGGAGCCGGGGATCTCGCCGAGCTCAGTGTTTGGGTCTCAACAAATGCAGTGGTCTCGATCGCTGGCAGTTCAAGGGTGACCCAATCGCCGGAATGCATCGTGATGCAAGTTTGGTATCCAATATACCTCAGGGTGTGGTGCCTGCGCAACAAAGTTGAGGTGGTGAAGTGTCCCTTGTCCAGCCGTTGTCGGGTGGGTTTGCGGTCTGCGAATCGATGCGAAGTCCAGTGACCCACCTCAGTTCCATGCCCAGGAGCCCGGGCCCGGAGAAGGAGGAGCCACGACCCACTTTGGCGACACGTGGAGCTAGACGGGATTCCCGACCTGGACCTCCTGGAAGGCGGGCAGGGACGGGACCGGCTGCTCGGAGGTCCACTCACCCAACGGAGGTGTTCCTGACGACGACTCCTGATGTCCTCCCCCTTGTCCACTCGGATCGAAGAAGCCGTCCGTTTAGACTCCCGTCTAGCCCCGATGCTATCTAGCGTCGACGTCGGGCACTGTCCATAAGGAGCACAGGGCTTTCGTGGACGTGAGCTTGACGTTCTGTGATTCTTCTCCCAGGTGGAGAGATCATGATGATGAATGCCAATGCTGTCGTTGTTGTTCATGTCGCCGTGTCGGTGCCGGTCCGCCTGTAGCAGCCAGGGTAGAGAAGCCCGAAAGCCCGGGCGCTTGCCGCGTTTGTCGCGTTAGAGGTATCTTACGCATGTACTTGCCAAACCCAAAAGTTTCCCATATATCGGTCTGTTCAGCTGCTTTCATGCTTCCGTCGTGGTCTAGCCCAAGAAGGATTGCCTGACAGAGACCCGGAAGGTGTCGCTGCACTGTAGCGATGTCCGAGTGTTGTCGACTCGACAGTGCCTGGCGGGAGATCTCCACAGCGCACTAAAAGACAGCGCTAATATATGTAATTAAAGTACCCGGCAGTACAGTGCAATATGCAGAGTACTCGTCAGGTCTTCAAAATCGACCGTCTGACTAGCCCACTAGTCAGACGGTCGATTTTGTAGACCTGACGAGTACATGCGCATTCCCATAAGTAACCCTAACCCCCTTCTTTGGTGTTCCCGGGCAACCCCCGCTAGTGTACACAGTAGTACCTCTATATGCTTCAGTGTCATTCACCGACCGTCAGGGGCAGACGACCTTCCATGACCATAGCTCCAACCTCACCTTCTCGATTGCCTCACAAACGCTCACCATACCTCTACATCCATGCCACTTTGCGACCTACTTAGAGATTCAGGAATTACTCTCCGCACCATCGTCGTATTGAGTTTCTAGTTTATTTTCTTTTTCTACATACCTAGACCCAGACTTTGTCACAGGGGCAACTAATCGCAAGCACCCCGAATTGCTTCGGTCCTTGCGAGTTGGGACCGTATCGGCGAGAAATCCTCCCCCGCATGCTGTGTGTCCAAGTACAGGACAAACATTCCCCGACGAAAAGAATCCCCATCCTGGTCAACATTCCCACCGGGTAACACGGTAATTCCCCGAGGCCAATGACAACATCCATGCCATTCTCCCGGATGGGCAACCTGCCCGCCGTTAGACGGCAGCATCTCCTTGCCGAGTTGTAGGTGCCACACACAGCCCCGAGCACAGCACGAAAGCCACCAGGAATCCGGGCCGGTTCATTCATGGAAGCTCAACGGGCTAATGACCTGGGTTTCACACAGTGCCGGTCTCAAACAAGCATGCCCAAATGGCGTCTTCGTCAGTCTCACGCCTGGTGACCCGAATCTGTGGTCGGGCGTGATCTTTGTGCGCAAAGGTAATCCCGTCGCTGTCACTACTGGCAAGCCCAAGTCAGGCAATCCAATGGAGAGATCCACAGAAGCCAAGCCGTCTTGTTCATCTCCGAGGAGATGAGGGAGAAAGGCGAGTGTGTATCATGAGGTGCTGACGTCTCATGTCTCGGTTCTTTCCGTAGGTCCATACGCCAATGCCGTCCTCCGCTTCCAAGTCTCCTTCCCGGACTCGTATCCGAACCTGCCGCCCCTGGTTACCTTCTCCACAGACATGTTCCATCCCCTCATCACGCCTCTCACAACGTACATGTACAGCACCGACGTCCAGGACAACGGTACCGTCAGTGCCACCGACGAGGAGCGCCTTCCTCCCGGAGGCTTCAGTCTACGTCATGGCTTCCCGCACTGGTTTGGTAGGGCCAGTCGGTCCCGCGTTGAGCATGGCAGTGGCGGTCAACGAGGAAGGCCGCCTGCGTCTCTACAGATGACGCCGCCGCCGGACACTCGCAAGGTCCAGACCGGAAACCGATCCGAAGACGGGTCCGAGAATGCCGGAGGGACGGAGGGGACATTGGAGTCCACCCTCGAACCCGAAGCCACCGCAGATGCGGCTGTTAACCGCAACAAGTCATCTGCCAGGCGGGACGTTTCAACCTACGAGGTTCTCCGGTACATCCGTAGCACCTTTGACGATGCTAACGTTCTTGATTCAGTCCCACTTGAGGCGGCTGGTAACCCGGGCGCTTGGCATGCGTGGCGCACTCACCGGCGACAACAGGCTGCCAAGGTGACTTATTCTCCCGCTTCAGTGAAGTCTGATACGGGCTCAAATTTGGCCAAGATAGACGAGACCATCACAAGTCCTACGCCAAGTGGAAATGCTGAGACAGATTCAGCCACATTGAAATCGGCTGCGCCAAAGCGTCCTGACGAGTGGAACTGGGACGGTGTCTGGGAAGAGAGGGTCAAAAGGGGTATCGCGACTAGCTTGTCAGAGCCGGTCTTGTTTGGAAATGCTGGGGCGGCAGATGAAGTGGTAAGTCAGCGGCATTGTGTTAATTCTCTTAGCTTTGAAAATCATGGGGTATTGCTAACAAAGGTGTATCGACAGATCAATTTCATCAGCATGGAGGAAGCAGATGTTGAGGGAACAAAACAGAACCTCCTTAGGACCCTTGGTGCTGTCCTTTAGCGACTGCCACCGACGGTGTTCCGAAACTCTGAGGTGTGCCTCACTCTGCGAAGGTGGCACCTTCCCTGGGGTTCAGGTTTGAAAAGTTTAGTTGCAGGGACATGTGAAAAACTGGTCACGGAAGCAACTGCGGGCTGGGTGTTCCTTCCCTCTTTGCTTTCCTTGAGGAGATGTGGCGTCCTCTTTGCTTTCCTCGAGGAGATGTGGCGTGACGATGATGAGAGGGCAGGCCGGCTTTGATTAGATCCTCCAAGCGCCGAAACCAAACCTATTACTAATATACTCGAACATCATCAACGTCGGCAGTTCGATTGTTATCGAAATTCGTCCTTGGGTGGACAAACGACATACATGAATAGCAGTAATATTTGCAAATACACTTCGAAATACATTTCTCATTACCATACCACTTGCAAGCTTTAACCCGTTCGTCCAGCAAATCCACCGTATCTGACAGTGGAGTTTGTCCGAAATCCCAACTCGATACAAAATTGCGTACAAAACTATTGCTGCTGCTGCTGTCAACCATGGCTACCGCAGACGTAACCGGATCGTTTTCGCGAAATTATCGCACCAGCCATCGATACGTCCGTTCTGTCGAGGATGAGGTCGTACCGAAGCCACTACAGATTGTCAAGCGCTCCGTGAGCTCAAGCACCACAAGCCGGAGCTACCAGCCGCCATCGGCCAGACGAAATAACAGCGCTGGAAGCTTCAACTCTGATGCAAGCATGGACAGCATCCCGGAGTCACCAAGAGGGAATACGCCCCTCGCTGTACCAAAGATCAGAGAGAACAAGGCGCTTGAGTACACCTCGGCTTCGATGGTCAACCTGCTGGAAGGGTATGAGCAATACGAACCAGTGAATACCGTAAATGCCTTTCGGCCGAGCCGTAAGTGACTTTCTGCAGACCGAGTACTCTTCTTTGAATCTATCCTGGCATGCAGAAATCCAGTTTCGGCGTTTTTCTCAGAACCAGTGCCTCGGTGGTCGGATTTTCTAACCTCTTTTTAGACCACAATAGGATCTTTGATGCCACATTCGGCTCCCCCAGAACCAACTCTTGCACAAGTCTCCGAAACCAACGCCCTCGAATGAGCCCGTCGCCTTTCAAAATGACCAAAAGCCCCAACTTTCTCCTCAGAAGAGCCAGACAGCTGATTCCGGACCAAAAAGACTTGAACAACGAGCGCGAAAGGGCTGGCAACAGGAAAGATCTGATCTTAGCTTTTCATGCCAATACATCGAGGCCTCACACCCCGACTACATTATCTCGACAGGTTCACGGTCTGGGGCAAGAGACAGAGCAGTCATCGCCGCGTCTTCGAAGCTCGAAGAGTATGTTTCACCTTAACGATCACAACCCCGACGATACTATTGCAAGTTGTGATGGAGAAGGTTCTCATTCGATGCTCGAAGCTGGAGAAATATCACGACGAGGCCGCTCGAACGCCTTGCACTCGGGCTTCCCTGGTCAGCCTGCGAAAGAGCCATTCATGCTCGTACCCAAAGTAATAGTCACGCCGGAAATCAAAGCTCTAGACAATGAAGTTACAACGCTATAGGCGGCGGTGCAGCTTACAACACAGCTTTGCCATTTCAGCGCCCCCGATTATCAGTCTAGTATTCCCTCCCCAGCGGGGGATAAATACAATGACGACACAGTTTCACCAGGTATGATCAACAGGTCCCATACATGCCAGCCAATGTCTGAGGGGAATTTGTCATTGAATCGGAAAGGTACTAACTCCAGTCTTGTTCTACGTACAGATGAGTTACGATACGGTTGTCTCTACGATTTGTCAGTTGAAATCCTTCCCACTGCCAACAGCGAGGTCATTGAAGTCATAGACGACAAATCATGCGCAAGGTATGCACCCTTTCAAACTCACTCCTACCATTAATCTAGTTTCAATTCCATTACAATATATTTTGTGTGAGTCTGACCTTCAACAAAAGAACCACTCTTTACCTGGGCTCGAGGTTACTCCTGTTGGTGCATATTCGACTACTTCCCACTACCCCTCGATGTAATAGCAGAGGTAACCGCCACAGGAGACAGAGTTCTGATGATCTCATCGAAGACCTTGAATATCATTTGGGCGGTACCAAGCTCGATTTCCTACAGGTCCGCATCAGGTACCAGCACTCCGGCTTTTCGCAGAGTACAGTGCTATCGCGCAACATCACGATGGACGCCATCGTGAGCCAGAAGACCATGGTAGAGACCACGGCGGTTGCTGCCATCAAAAGACAAGGTTCATCATCACTCTGGTCGCCGCGCGACGTGCTACAACCGAACCCCTTGTTTGAAATTATCGCAAGTTATTGGGGCGCGGAAACGACTAGTGATGTAATCCATCGCATACTCAGTTCGCGATCCTTACCGTCACAGCGAAGGGCGATAAACCATCAACAATCGTCTCTACCTGTCCGCTTGTATGATACTAGCGGTACTAGTGGTGCACATTCCATCTCTTCTGGCCCACAACCAACTCCGATCCCAAGAGCTCAAACACCTTCTCGTATACCGAGACAAAGCCAGAGTGCACTCGCTGTTCGGACAGCAACGAAGCCAACAGCAAGGTTGACTAGGACGAGAACAATGGAGTCAAAGAGCCACAATATTGTCAGACCTCCTGCTCCGCCTACACGCGCAGCACCTCCTATTCCAAGAAGGCAGACGAGTCTTAATATGAGGGCGCATACCCCCAGTCTTTCGGGCGCCGAAGAAGGTCGTGGCGGCCAGAAACAGGGCACATTACTGTCTTACGAGAAAGCCCTCGCGTTTCTTCCGGGTGAAGAGTCAGACTTGTCGGAGAATGATTCTGTTCAGAAAGCCGCCGCCCACGCAGCCGGTTATCCTGGTCGCGGAGCCGACATCCATGCACACGGATCGGCGGCTCGCAAGATCCGGACATCCGACGTGGGTGTTGTAGGACGGCCTCCCAGTACTGCTTCAATATCTTTCTGTGAAGGCTATAGGGGTGGGGAACACCAACTACAGCCTCAAGAACTGGATGAGCACGGAGAAACAGAGACAAGTCAACAGCCAAGTGATCACCTGGCTAAACTTATCCAGCAGCAATCAAACAAAGCCGCTTCTCTGTTGATTAATGCGGAAGGAAGGGCAACACCAGAGGTATCACGCTCTTCACACTCCGACCAGACAAACTCGGACCATTCCCCTTTCACCCGCACACCAAGAACTGGTGGCAGTACCGGTAGTATAATAAAGAAGAATGGGGGCAGCGGTACCAGCGTCATCAGCAGTAGTGATGGTAGCGGACACCTGGAGACGAACGCATCGGTTCACCAGACTTCAAACAGTCTCCGGACTCGGACGAGGCCATCAAAACAATCACACTCTTCATCTCTTGCATCATCATCGGCAACTGCAAGAGCAGCAGACTCTCGACAGAACAGGGGCATAACGATTCCAAAACAACCATCGCCTCCTCCCCCGCGTCCCCCTATTCCTGGCACCACTCCCTCCCAAGAGAACCTGTCTAGCACAACAAGCCAAAGCAGGACTTCATCCATGACCACGCGCATAGCAAGCCCTGCCGACTTTGACGCCATGGAGTTTGGTCTTATTGACACTGCACGGAGGGGAAATGGAAATGGAAATGGAAAAAGAGCGATAGCAAAAACCGGAAGGGGAACAGGGTATGATGGTGGCCATAGCGACGACGACCCTCGAGACACCGGGTCGTATGGTATTGATTTTGGCTTCACAACGCAGACATTACCGTCTCGGAATAACCGACAGAGTGGACTACAGAACGGTTCTGGAGGGTTTCTTGGCATCGATCGTGTTCGTCAGGTCGCGGGAAGTGTGAATGGATCGAATAAGTATCAGGGTAGAGTGGCAGCAGCAGCAGCCAGATACGAGACTGGAGGAGGTGCAGGAGGAAGTCTGAATAACAGGATAGGTGGGGTGACAATGGGTAACGGTGCCGGTAGTTGGAGGCAGAGGGGGTCGAGGGGAACTGAAAGGGGAGAAAGAGCTGGGGAAAGCAAGGACAAGGACAAGGAGAAGCAGTCAGGACGTTGGGCATGGCCGAGTTGGTGGTTATGAATCGATAGGCGGGTTTTGGTTGAAGGGAAGCATCCATACATACGTGCATGGTAGAAAGTGAATTAATTTGTAGTGTCCATTAAGGAACCCATGACCTGTTATGTGACTCTACCGAGCATGTCTCTAAGATATCGCTATTCCGCCATCGACAGTGTTAGTCTTATTGAAGGTTCTGTTCAAGATTTTTCTGTTGATCACAGCTGTTCCCCAGCCGGTTCCTTCGGCGGTTGACCTGATTCTCTTGCATCAAGTTCCAACCCAGCGACGCGAGTACCCGTGCCCTTCTTCCACAACGGCTTCCCATCATCATCAAACTCCGCCCACTGGAAGAACGAGCAGGCCTCTTTCCCCGGCACGTTCCCAGCATGGCACATCCAGAAATACCTGCCCCAATTCTCCCTCTTCTTCTGCACCACCCGCAGGATCGTCGGGATCCCGCAAGCGCACCGCGGCGTGTACCGCGGGTGGAACTCCGGCCGGTAATCACGGTACGTGACGTTGATGCGCCGCCTGCCCGCGATCGGGTGCGGATCAATGGCCTGAGCGGGAGTGACGCAGTGCTTCCACTCCTCTTGCATGTCGGCGTGCATGACGAGGATGGAGTTGTGCGGGAGGTGGATGGAGATTTGGCCTTCATTTAGGGAGTCGAGGTTGACATTCGAGTTGGACATGCTATTAGAGCTACCATCCTCGTCCTTATCCTTGGGTAAAATCCTTCGCACCCGAAACTCCCTCGCCACACCAAGTGAAAGGGACCCGATGACGGCCCTTGGACCGAGATACGTCAACTGATCACTATGCCAGCCTACATTCTGCTCAGGGCCATCGTACAGATTGACAAACGCCGCGTTGGGCGACCAGGGTTCAGGAGACTGGTACTTGAGTTTCTTGCCGCCGTACAGGTGGTGAGTCCGGATGCGCTTCTGGATCTCCTCGTTGACGGCCTCCTGCACCAGAGGCCGCACTTTTTCCAGCTGAGGCGTCAGCCGGCGGATGTCAGAGAGCCGCGCGCCGTTGTAGAAGTAGGCGGATTTTTGCTCGGCGAGCTCGTAATCGCTGCCGACGAAGAAGCCGGACGTGTGGGGGCTAGAGACTACGTTGTCGAAGAGCTTGAAGGTGGTTTTGCCGAAGGTCTTGGCTTCTTCGAGGAGCTCTACCAAGAGGCTGTTGGCGACGGAGGGGGGAAGGAAGTTATGAATGACGGTACAGGGGGTGTGGGTGCTGATGTCGGAGGGGTCGTAGAGATGGAGTGTTGCGCCTTTTCGGGAGAGGAGCTTGGGTTTCTTGGGGGTGGTACTAGCACCACCATGGTCGCCACCGAGAGTAGTAGATGGTACGGCGAAAGATCGGAGGGAAACCTGTGAGGTAATACCTGACGGTTTCTTCTTGGCTGCCCCCGTGTATTGGGCGCTTTTCAAAGCCTCCGTGGTGGCTTCCACGGATCCATCGTGGGCGATTAGAAGATCCAGTAACGTATCATGACCGAAGTCTGGATGCAATGAAGCAAGTATGGCCAGTTTGATATCAGTTGATTCTCCATCGCCGTCGGGATTGTTGTCGATGGGATTATGCAAGGCGGTGATAGACTGCTGTACTTGTGTAGCATCCACGTTTTCCTCCAGAGTCGACTCGGCTTTCCTCTTCCCCCTCGTTACGAATCTATCCATTGCCACGGCTTATTAGAGTGAGTGCAGAAAGTCGACATGCTTGAGTGTCTGTGACCATGACCGGGTTCATGATGGTTAGATACGCGCGGGATGAAAGATGAACATGGATTTGTAATGTTAGACGCGTCGCTGTTAAGAAGTGGAAGGAGGGGACGTGATTGAAAGTGGCACAAGACGCGCTGTCACGGGGACTGGTCGGTATTTCTAGCTGCCGTCCCGTCTTTAACCCGACGTCATAGGTAGGCGCTAACCCATAAGAGTTAGCAAACACATGCTGTTACAGGGGTTCCACGCCCGCGGCAGGGGCAACGTGCGGACCAGATCCCAGGCGGGCTTCCGGGGTAGCTGACAACCGAGGCTTCCCCACGGTTTGGCGTTCGGCGTTCCTCAGTTTCCAGCTGTTTTCCATCCCGTCACAATTCCGAGACTCACGATTCTGCCAAACACGGACCCGACGTCACGCCCATCACTTCTCACACCCGACGCCCGCCCCAAAGCCCACCGATACGTCCAAGTCGTCGCCGCCGTTCCAGCTGCAACGCCTCTCACGACCCTCGCAGGCAGATCCATCAGGCCGTGCACCACTAACGTCGGGTAGAGGTCGCGCGCCCACTGCAACGCCAACTTACAGATACCTGATGGGCAGCACATAACAACCCCACGTTTCTCAACATGGCGTCCATGCTGGAATTTCGTACCCCGGGCTTCAATCCCTACGCCGTCAAATACTCCCCATACTACGACTCACGCCTTGCTGTCGCCACTGCCGCTAACTATGGCATCGTCGGAAACGGTCGCCTCTTCTGCCTGGGCCTGAGCGCAGCCGGCGTCCAGTGCGAAAAGACCTTCGAGACAAACGATGCCCAATACGATCTTGCCTGGTCAGAAATCAACGAGAATCAGCTCATCGTCGCTTGCGGCGATGGCTCCATCAAGCTCTTTGACCTGGGGGTTGAGAACTTCCCTGTGATGAACTTCCACGAACACAAGCGGGATACGTTTTCTGTTTGCTGGAATCCCGTCACCAAGGACAGCTTCATCTCGAGTTCCTGGGATGGCACCGTCAAAGTTGTATGTCCTTATCTCTCGTGTTCCTCCTACCTACCATCGTAACATCACCCCCGATCGACTTGCGCGCTTACTTACCATCCTCCTACTTTCTCTCCAGTGGTCCCCCACGCGCAACGCCTCCATCAAGACCCTCCCCATTGGTTGCTGCACCTACAGCACCTCCTACTGCCCCTCGAACCCCGCCCTCATCTCCGCCGTCTCCGCCGACTCTTCCCTGCGCATCTTCGACCTGCGCACGCCCGTATCAGCCAAGTACCACCTGACCAACGTGATCCCCGTGCATGCGCCGGCCACGGGCGGGTCGGGCTACTCGCGCCTTGCCGACGGTTCGATCTACTCGGGCGCGGTGCCGAACGAAGTCCTGACGCACGACTGGAACAAGTACAACGACACGGTGGTCGCCACGGCGGGCGTCGATCGGGTCATACGCACGTTCGATATCCGCAACCCGGCCGGCGGTCCCCTGGCGCTCATGACGGGCCACGAGTACGCGGTCCGCCGTGTAGCGTGGAGCCCGCACGCCAGCGACATCTTGGTGAGCGCCAGCTACGACATGTCGGTGCGCGTGTGGACGGACGGGTCCACGATGCCTCAGCACGTTCAGCCACCGGTACCGAGCGGGCGCCAGCCCGACACTGTCCGCGCGGGAACCCAGTTGGGCCTTATGAACAGACATACTGAGTTCGTTACGGGCGTGGATTGGTGTCTGTTTGGTGCGGGCGGTTGGTGCGCGTCGGCGGGTTGGGACGAGAGAGTGCTACTCTGGGATGCTGCCTCTCTGTTGCGTGGTTGATAGTTAGCCAGGTGGTGGCTTGGAGAAAGATGGAGGAAAAAAAGTATTAGCAAGATAAATGCTGAGGCGAAGTAATGATTTGACGATTCGCCCGAGAGCAAGGGAGTGTAAGAGATGGGGAAAAGCAAGACCAATCGACGATTGGCTGCTGAGAATCATTGCACGCGAAAAGCGCCTCAAACTGCGCAGCGATACCCGGTGGAGTTTGCACGTCTTATAGGCGACGTTATACGAAAAGAACAGACATAGAGACAGCGGACAGGAGATTCGACGAAACGTGTTCCTTGGCTGGAGCTCACGAAAGCGGGAAAACGGTACAGGAGATGGATCAAACTGACCGTCCCGACGCGAGGGTCGATCAGTAGGAGAGGAGGGTAGGGAGTTACAGTGGTTGGCAACATTTGGGCCTTTTCACTAACAACGCGGACCTGTATGCGATTTAATGTACGTTAACCCGCTGGCATATCTACGCCCAAGAAGGGAATTACTGGGGGGGCTCGTTTGCCAGTTTCCCGAGATTATTCGGTATTGTATAAAGCATCCTACAGGATTAGAACAACAGTATACCATACCTCGAAATGATGGCGAGCTTAACCCTCTACCACTAGTATCGCCATGTGTTAAGATGTTTTGTACAAGTATATTAGAGGAAGGCAGTCAGCTGGAGTATAGCTGCTAGTCAGTGAAGGTGGCTTGAACAAATGAACGGTTGCCCGTGCAACCTCTAAAATTAGTCTATGGCTGTCTCTACTGGGCATTATCGATGCAGATAATGTCTAATCCTCATAGGTTGTGATGCAACATCCAACCTCTTCCATTCAGCTTGGATCTTCACTTTATCCCTTACTCCCCTCCACTTATAGGGTTCTTCCAGGGTTCCCCGATAACACTACAGACTCAATACACTCGGAAACTCACGTCCACTTAGGTTTTCCACCCCCTTCCCTCCTGATACCAAGAACTCTGATCAACGGCTCAAACAGTACCACGCCCACCACGCATAAAATCGAGTTCCACACCTGAATAGCATACCACACCCACGCTCCCGGGCTCGAGAACAAAAACTTGAGGAAGTCGTTCACCTGGTAAAAGTCTTCCTGCTTGGTGATCAGGTACCGCTTGCTGTTGCCCCCGTTGACACCGTCGACCAATCTTTCCGCCTCGCCGCTTGCGCGAGCAGAAGAAGAAGCCACAGGGGCGTTCTCGACAGGAACCGGGTTGCTTGGGTTGGGCGGGTGGACCATGGGGATTCCCTCCTCCGTCTTCTCTGGTGTGGCGTCGCCGGCGGCTACCGAGGCGTAGCTGGGTCCTTTTAGGGAGTCTGAGTAGTCGGAGTCGTTGTCGTCGGCTAGTTGGTTTGACAAGGGGTTCTTGATCTTGTTGGAAAGGCGGCGGCGCAGGTTCCCGGAGTTGTTGTTGTTATTCTTGAACTCGTCTTCGGGGACGAGATGGAGGACTGTGACGAGACGGACGGGCGATTTGTGGAAGGGGAGGAACCAGATGGAAAATGTTTGGGCGATGTTGACGTAGAGGAGGGAGAGGCGTTGGTCGAAGACTGGATATTTGCGAAAAGGGTTAGTTAATCAACCCTTCTATCTAGGGCAGTTTCTGGGTGCTAGTGTGGATGGAGACACTTACCGGCTGATTCAACTTCGATATCAATCTTGGGACTTAGGATTTTGTACCTAGAAGTATGTGTTAGTCTCGCTCCTTTCTTACGCACATCCTGACACATTATTCAAGGCCAAGGAGAGACATACCACTTGTAAATGTACTGAATAATCTCTCGCGAGTTCAGAAAGCCGTATCCAGGAATGTAGATCTTGTCAAAATGGGGAACACGACAGAAGGGGTGGACGAACGACGCCGAAGGCGTAAAGTAACGGTTAAGGGTATCTTCTTGTTCTTGTGGGCTTCCCTGGCAAAGGGTACGGATGACTCCGCGGACGTCCTTCACTGTTGTTTTGGTTAGATTATCAAGTCCGTAATATTCCTTCTACTGCCCAAATCTTTGCTTACCTGGATGCTCCATGTTGTGTGATGTTATTCAGAATTCCTGCTCGGTAGTCGTAGTATTCAATGACAAGTCTTTCGGAGGTGAATTCGAAGGGACAAGCGAAGTTCACTCACATGAAAGGCCACGGTGGTTCAGGACGAAGTTGATAACAAAATCGCCGGTGATGTCATTGCAAGAGACAGTGGAGATTTGGGGGTATCCGTTCGTCGGAAGGCGCCAATCGACGTCGTGCTCCAGGCACATTGCAGGGATTTCCGTGCTAATCTGCCGCCCTGTTAGGGACGGCAGGCGCGGGAACAGGGGCACGGCACTTGTCCAGCCGTTAGGGCAGCTGCATTGCAGCGCATGTGAATCAAGTAACTGAAGTGCCCCTGCCCATCGATTTATACGGTGACGCCACATGGACGACGGGATGCGAGATGAGGAACAGAGGAATGTTTCATTACAGATCTTGCTAGAGTAACAATTCAAGAGCAGGTGAAAGATAGGTGAGATGCTAAGGTCAGGCAATATCGAGCTAACTGCCGAACTCGAAGACTACGGCTCTCTACAACGATGTGTTTCTTTTTTCTTTTTTTCTTTTTCTTTTACTTTTTTTTTTTTTTTTTTTTTTTTTTTTTTTTTTTTTTTTTTTTTTT